>VXBR01009553.1:562-67976 GCA_013400215.1 Cisticola juncidis | reverse complement strand
GGGGGGGGGGAATCTTCTGTTAATGGGCCATTAAGGCTCACTAATGACACATTACATCACCCCATTGTAAGATGCTCTACCCAGTGGTGGGGGTAGCCAATCATTCCTACCAGGCTAAAAACTGAGATGTAGGACCACCAGGCAACCTGTTTGCCACTGGTATCCCAGAGGAAAACCAGACCCATCTCGCCACCACTGGACCTCTTCTACAGGATCATCTCTACACCAGTAGAACCACATCTGTTTCACTAGGAGGATTTATTTGGACTGCTTCCAACACCTTGGCCAGCAGGATGTCAGGTTGTATCTCTGACTCTGTCAGGGTTTCTAGGGGTTTTTTTTTGTTTGTTTGTTTTTATTCTGCTACATTTGTATTTTTAATATTCCAAGTAAAGAACCATTATTCCATTTCCCAAAACTTTGCCTGAAAACTGTAACTGCGTAGTTATAATAATTAAGAGGGAGGGGGATTTACATTCTCCATTCCAAGGGAAACGGAAGTTTTCCCAGGCAGACACCTGTCTTCTCAAACCAAGACACTATGCCGGGCTGAGCCACACATTCACCCCTCCCCACCCCCATGTCGTCTAGCTAAATTAGGGGCACACTTGCACTGTTTTAATGAGCTCAGGGATAAACATTTACACTATTTGTTGATCCGCTCTGGAGCTCTGTTCCCTGAGATACAATCACCTTCTATAAGGGCTGTGGGCAAGCCTGCATTACTCCTGGAGTTTATTGCCCTCACCATTATGCTCTGAGCACACTTTCATTTTAGGGATTTATTGGTGCATCACGCCTTGCTTCTCAAAATATTCTGATGTCAGGAACTGAAATTTTTGTTAAAAGGGCAAGGTTAAAGAAATTATCTTTGTACTTGAAGGAAAAAGTGATGAGGGTTGAAGTTAACTCAGCATGATAGATAAGGATAAAAAGGAAAATCTGCTTAGTACAGCTATTATAGGCATTATTATATTATTATTTTTATTAGTATTTATGTGTTGAATACTATAAATAGTATGTGGGTTTTTTTATATCTTCCAATATTCGTTCTGGAATATTAAACACACCTTGAATTTACAACTTTTAAGCTGTCCTGATATCTTTCTATATATGTTTTAACTGAAGAGTCCTTGTTGCCTGGCTAGCATTATCAGTGTCAGCACTGTTGGCAGTATATAACGTCAAGCGTTGCTTTCACACCCAAACCAATTTGAGCTGTTACAGCTAAAGATAATTTTTACATAATAAAATCTATTCTTCTGAGAAACAAGATACATGTAGTGTTAGAGAACTCTGTTTCTCATGAGTCTATACACCCCACTATTTACGCAAGTAAATTTCTGAGATGTGAAATTATAAATATTTCCAGAGAATTGACTAAAAATGCATTTTTTCTAGCTAGGGATACTATGAATATTTCCTTTTTGAAAATATTTAGAAGACATTCAGATATTTGGGATCGACAGAATTTGTTGCATTTTTCTGTTTCACAGATAAGTTGTCTTTGAAGTATTTCACTCTGCTTTCCTTTTCTAACCCTCTAGCTCACATCCACTGTGTACTCTGTTATCCCTTTGTTGTTTACATTTTCAGTAATTTGAATTTCTATTTAAATGCCTGGAACATAGATACAGTGTGTGGAAGCATAATTTCCCATTTCATTTATGTGCTTGGCTCATAATTACATAAACAAACAAAGAGAAAAAGAAAACAAAACAGAAAAAGCCTGATTGTTTTTTTTATCTCGTTTTGTGGATACTTTATCTTGTGGCTATTATGAGTATTCTTTAGATTCATTTTTTTCATGGTAAAATGGCAGCTACATTCACCATTCTTTGTTTAAATAATCACTAAAACATTTCAACCAAAAAGGGTAATCAATAATTGCATATAAAAATAGAATAGTAAAAGCAAAGCATGCTGAGGCTACAATATGAAATGAATATACAAATTTGATAAATTCATAGATAATGAAACATGGGAGGTTCCATCTGAGCATCAGGAAACAGTTATTTAAAGTAGTGGCACGTGTCGCCCATAGAGGCTACAGAATATTAGACGGAGAGGAGTAGAGATTGTACAGCATGGAGACTGATGGAAGATACTCAAAAGTCATTTGGACATGGTCCTGGGAAAAATACTGCAACTGACCCTGGCTGAGTAAGGGGACTAGACTAGGTAACCACCACATGTCCCTTCCAGCTCCAACCTTTACTTGATTTTTCAGGTTTCCTGTCAGATTTAATTTATGGCAGGAGTGGGAAAGCAATGAATTTGACATTGCTAGCAAAGCTCTAATGAACCTCATAGAAAAGATGACAACAATCTATTAATTTGATGTAGAAGTAAAAGTGATTTTATCAATAAACAGTGAGCTAACATCTTAGAATACTTTCTTCTGTCTTACAGCTTTATGGTCCAGGGCTCCTAAATGTGGAACTCAGTTTTGTCATGTTGCCTGTTGTATTCCACTGGGACAGATTTTAAGGTGTTTCAGGTTACATTCTACAGAAGACATTCAAATCCATTTCTTTATCCTCATCTTTATACTGTGATGTGCAGTCCCTTTTTCAGTTCTTAGCTGAAGCTTTTATTTATGGGGAGGAAAGAAGAGCTAAAGATTGACATAATGCCAGAAGGAGCATTACAAAAAATGACACTTTTCACAGTCAGGAGTTGCATCTCCAAAACCATATGTAAGCCATTCAATGGATTCAGTGACCCTCTGGATTCTCTCTGACATGAGAAAAAAACCCTCATAACCTGTAGTACATTTTTTGTCTAGACCACTACTTAATTTGTTGTTGAAACAAAAATCTATTGTGCCTTCAATTATCTGAGTCTCCTTTAATTATGTCTGCTGTTGCTCTAGAGTTCTTTGAGAATTTTACACTGCAAGTAGATAGCAGCTTGTAAGATATACATTTGCAAATCCTCCAGGAATACCTGGTGTTGTGGTAGTAAATATTTATTTGTGGCAGGCAGAGGAAGATTTACCAATAAAGAAAAACATGTGATAACTGTTTGTATGTGACCTGTCATGCCAGCTTTTTCTAAAGTAATTGAAAGGAATTGAAAAGAATATTTTCTTTTTCATGTTATCCAGGAATATGTCACTAAGACAAGACATCTATAACTTTGAAAATTCTAATAGAGCTTATAGCAAAGTATCTTTCCAGACTTAAAATATTTTAAAATGAGACTGAAATTATTTGGAAACTGGAAATGAAACTTATAGATAACTTTTATTAGCATTAAACTGAATATAAACTCTACCACATTTGGTCTTAAGTATAGAAATCATACTTAGAATCTAACAAACCCTTTTTATGGATCTGAAAGAAAATTCAGATAATTGACTCAAATATATAGCCATGTCTGTGAGCAGAGAGCAGTTCATTCAGTTGCTTTCAGTGTTCACAAATTTTTCAAGTGTTCTGAGGAAGCATAATCAATTTACTGCTACTGAAATGCAACAGTTGTTCAACAAATCACATCAGTCCTGCCTTAGGCCAGTAATAAAGATAAATAACGTCTCCAACAGAAACATCAAGAGATCTTTAAAAGTTCAGAAGGTAGATGACCCAACATGAATTTGGCCAGAAGACTAGAGTTAATAATCTATATTTCAGTATTCTAGTATCTTAAAACAGGTTTCTTGATACATTTGAAAAGTATCACCACCAGCAAGAATTTCTCACATCAGTATTTTTTGTAAAATATTTCATGCTGAATTTGAAAGCCTGAGAGAGGCAAGGCTGCTAGAGCTCCTTGCCCCCATGTCCAGCTTGAAGTGAAGCTGAAAATATGTTCCCAGTGGACACATACAGACAGAGAACATTTATATACACTATATGAATATAGTGTATACACTATATGAAGATCTGTCCACACATATCCCAGAGACACATACAGAATATTCACATGAACACAGACGGCATCAACAGGCTGATCCTGCTGCTCTTTCTGCTTGAGCCACAGAACAGAGTTCATTTAAGGAAATAAACATATTTCATAGGTATATTTATCACTGCAGCAGCTGGGTTCAGACACCCAGTGACTGTGCCTGGATCCCAGCATCCCCAAATCCTGGCATCTGAATTTGTAAGTGCCCAAGGCCACAGTGCTACTCCATTTGTTGAAACAGATCATTTCACTCACACAGTGAGGTGTCCAGGAGTTCCCTGGTCCCACAGCCAACCCACTGTGTTTTTGCCCTTAGACACACACAAATGCTTTCACACCCAGAGCAGGTCCTTGGTCCCAGGACACTTCACCTATTCACTGGATAATCTGGATTGCCTCATTTGTGTCCCAACAGTCACTTCAATTTCTGTGCCAGAGATCCTCATACACAGAATTATAGAACATCCTGAGTTGGAAGAATCAAGTCCAACTCCTGACCCTGCAAAGATCCCCTCAGGAATGAGCGTGCGTCGGCAAGTGTTATCCAAAAGCTTTTTGTACTCTGGCAGGCTTGAAGTTGTAACAGCTTCCCTGGGGAACCTGTTCCAGTGCCCAAGCACCCTCTGTCTGGAATACTATATTCTAATATCCAATTTAAAACTCCTGTGACACAAGTTGAGGCCACACCCTCAGGTCCTGTCACTGGTCACCGCAGAGAAAACCTGCTTCTCCTCTTCCACTCGTGAGGAAGCTCTAGCCCATGGTCTGTTCTGCTCCAGGCCAAACAGTGACCTCAGCTCTTTCTTGTATGGCTTTCCTTCTAAAATCTTCACTATCTTCATGGCACTCCTTTGAATGCTTTTATACTGTGGCACCCAAAACTGCACACAGGACTCAAGGTGAGGCTGCCCCAGCTCAGAGCAGAGCAGGATAATCCCCTCCCTTGCCTGGCTGTGATGCTGTGCCTGATGCACCCCAGGACAGGGTTGTCCCTCCTGGCTGCCAGGGCACTGCTGGCTCATATTCTGGTTGACATCAACCAGGATCCCCCTGAATATTTTTCCATGGCACTACACTCCAGCTTTTCATTACATTCAGGGTTACCCTGTCCTGGGTGCAGAATTCAGCTCTTGCCTTTGTTAAACTTCCTGCATGCACATGCACAGAGTAAAGAGATCCTTACCAGAACATGAGTGATAGTGGAGTGTAGTAATTGAAAGGATAGACCACAGTGATTTGGGTACAGGCATGGCCAAATAAGCCCATTGATCAGCTCCTGCTTACATTAGAATGGACAATTTTATTCTCTTACCCTTCTAATTCCCACATTTCTTCCTCCCCAAATCACAAAACCCCTTTCCCTTTCCCCTGCCAGATTTCTCCTCTAAATACCTCATGAAATATCCAGTGGAATCCCAAAATGCTCTTCCTGCACATCCTATAGAGTTTCCTCCATTTTTAGGCAGCAAATAACCTTAATCTAAAAGGTGATCAGGAGAGCTGGTTCTATTAATGGGTTCCATGTCTCGAGAATGGGGCTGATGACAGGGCCTGGATAGTGGGTGCCATCCCTAATCTTTACTTTGGCCTCCTGTCTGTCACTGCACTCCTGTGTTCCTCTGGTGTTGCAGAGATGGGCCTTTGCTGGGCTGATGGCTCTTCTGTGATGTGATGGGAACTGCTAGGCAGGGTATGATTTCCTTGGTCTCTTTGTGCTCCCTTTAATCACATATCCTAAAACTGGAGATATAAGGGAGACTGCTCTCTGCAGGACTCCTGCTTCAATTGTTCTAAACATTGGAAAGCATTAGGTAAATGAGGCAGAGGACTGTCTGCAGGAGTTATGGAGGAGGCAGCTGAAAAATGCCCAGAGAAATGGTCTGGCTTCAGGCCTCTGCTCAGCTTTCCTGTGTAAATCTGGATCAGTCACTTAAAGCACATTTTCACAGGTGGACAATGATTATGTATTCATTTTCTGGGTGACCAACTTTATTCCCTACAGTCTGATTTGCAAAACAACTGGATACTCATAACTGCAGCATAAGCTAGTTAGAGTTGTGCTTTGAATACATAAATGGTAATATGCAATTAGATTATCTAAAAATCAGGTCCAGGTTATGTGAAATTGGGCACATAAAATTAGTGACTCTTTTTGACCTTATTAGCTCAATGTCTTTGTTCTCAGCCTATGTTTTATTAATTAAATAGGACTAAATTATAACAATATCCTTCCTCATATAATGGTGCTACAAAAATCAGTTTGTGTTGATGAAGTTGCCAGTTACTGTTATTATTAAATGTTCTATATTATTGATACAAAACCCAAAAAATTTTGTGATGAAATAAAATACTGTAGGGGCATAGGAGCCATCTTCACATATCTTTTCTTATCTTTCATTTTCTAATTCAGCAGATATTACTTATGCTACCTCGTTTTGGGGATTCCCCTTTCAAAAAGATCTCAGGAAATTGTGTCACTCCCTACAACATCTTGACCTTGTCCCTAAAGCTGTTTGGGTATTTGGCCTGTCACACGTATGTGCCAGTTCTACTTTACTGAAGCTCTTTACTAAGAAAATGGTTGCATGTGATTTTAAATACATTTTTGACCCAAATCAGATTGATGCCTATGTGTAGTAGTCTTGCTACATCACATATTAGAAAATGTTGTTGCAATGAATACCATGCTGAAGTTGGTGAACAAAAGTTTTGTACTCAGAGAAGGTTTAAAATATTGCAGAAACACTGTGATAGAGGAAACAGTTGTAAACTCTATGACCACCACACATTCCACATAGTAGAAAAGTATTTACAATGTGATGCTAATGTAATACTGAAGACAGTTTCAATGCATCTGCATAACACAATGAGATTAATCTCACAGTATTATTTCTTTTGGTTATTCAGCTTTGCAAACTTAATAACTTTAAAGCTTTTCTTGTGTTTAATAAATAAAGGTGCATAGGATTCTTATTAAGACTCACAATTGAATATATTTTAATCTGCTGCTGAGAAGTTGTCAGCTTTCAGAAAAAGAGACAAATGATAAGAATATTATCTATACTATGTTAACACTTATTTAATTATATGAATGAAATGAATAAATATTCAGTTGATTTTTATGTTTTTAAGTTATGATAATGAAAACAATGAATCATTTAATAACAAGAAAAAGAAGGATAGAGGGAAATATGATGAAATTAAAATTGAAAATGTGTTTTTACAATTTTGTTTAAGCAGACATTCTTTTGTATACAATCTGTGTAGAATGTGATTTCATTATTTTCTTGAAATTCTATTACAAAATAACTTAGGACAGATTGATATCACTTGCTATGATCAGTACTGAAAGATGGAGACATTTTTGGAAGCTGATTTTTAAACTTATAAAATTATTTTATTTGCACCTATTTTTTTCTTTTTGTCCCCAAACATATCCAAGAATATCCATACTTTCTTTAATTCATATTATGTTTCTCAGGAATAGGAAAAAAAACCTCCAAAGTTTGGTCAGCTGTAATCTTCCAGAAATATCAGCAATAGTGTTTGACCATATAATAGGAGAAAAAAAAAGAAATACATACTTAATCTACAATAAATGGCAGTTTTCAGCTACTGTGTAGTTCTGTTGATGCCATGCAACATACAGCACAGAGTCATCCTTTTGCAGTATAAGGATATGTAAGAAGACTCAAAGGGATGTCTCTTGGTCTTTTATTATTTTGACGATGTAGTGTCCAAGAGGTGTATATAACTATTGTAACTTTTGGTGTCCATTTCTATATATTTAGGAGGTATTTTTTATGTACGATGTAATATTTGGAAGCTAGTAAATACTGAAAAATTCTATAGAAAACATTATCTTTTTTGGAGTGCTACTGAGTCCTTTGTGATGAAGAAAAATCTTTCCTTAGACATGAAAATTCCTCTTCAACTTAATTTCATGCATGAGTCATTCATAATAAAGACCATGTTCATCCTCCCAAAGCATCCCTATATTGTCTCCCATAATTCTTGCTTTACTCTGTCCAGCTCTATTAGTCCCATCCCAGTTCTCTTTTAGAAATTGTTTACCCATTAAGTTTCATAATTCCTACTTCTTTCAGCAAAACCTCCAGTTCCATGGCTTTGCCATTTAATTTATACATTTTTGATAAATAACTCCTGATAAATAAATAGGTATATAATTTTATTAAACAGAGTTTTCATTGTTTGTTGTGCCTGCAATAATATAAGTGAAATTACTTTAATTCATAAGAAAAACATTTAAATTGTCACTTTTACTTAGTTAAGTCATGTTGTCAAGGAAACAGGATGACCTTCTTCAAGAGAAAAAAAGTATTTTATGTTTATGAGGATTTCAGTAGTTCATCTGTATATTTTTCATTAAAAGAGACTAATTTTAATCCCTGCAGCAGGCAGTAATACAGATTAAATTTCCATAGTCAATTTGCATCAGATATAAGAAATAAATTTTTAATGTTTTGCAGCTCATTTGATAGTGGTTGTTTTATATTTGATTGTGAGAAGTAAAACCTTTTTGTCATCTACTTTACAAAGCTTTTTTACCCACAAACACCTGTAATACTTTGGATGTCAGCTCTGAATCTTATGAGCCATCCTTGAAGCCAGTGAACTTGGAAGCCTTGCTTGTATCTGAAAATTTCATACTACTTAATGAGTGATGTGAGCAGACTGTGAAACATATGAAGTTTATGCAACAGCCACAAAATTCTATGTAAGTTCAATATTTTCATGTTTCTGAATTTTTCCGAAAACAGAGCTTTTTCCCCTTTTATCTGAATTTTAAAAAAGATATAAAAAGCAAAGATGGTGCAAAGACTAGATGTCATGGTCAAGGACTGTCATGTCACTTCTGTGGCTGTTCTTCATCAGACTGCAAGGTGGATACTTTTGTTTAATCTTTTGATAACAGTCTTCCCTACTTTGACCTAAATTATTCTAGTATAAAAACTAATAGTGCCAAAACTTGCTTTGTATTTAGTCCTACATGTTTGCTATAGTAAAAGTTGTGCTGTCATAGCTGGAAAAACTACTTAATGGCTCAGACATCTCTTCAGTCTACATATGACATTTGCAGTTATGATCAGAAGAAATGTCTAACACTTAGCTCAGTCAATACAGTTAACTCCCAGCTTTTCATCTGGACTCATCTTAGACCATCTCAAATTTTAAAGTTTGCTTATGCAGGAAAAAGCCCTGAAAAAGAAACAAGACCTGAACTGTTAAGAGGACAATTCAAAACTCTTTGATTCAGTAGAACTCCCAAGAATGCCAGCACATTAAAGGAAAGCTGTTATTACTATGTTCTTAGCATTAGCAGCTAATGTGCCAAAAGGGTTTTTGAAGACAGAAGTGCCAAATGAAAATAAATAGTGGAAATAGATTTAGTTTAACTGAAAAAAATTTAGAAGGGTGAAAACTTCAGAATACTTTCTCTATGTCCTAAGGATACTCTTAAATATTTTGATGTTTTATATCTATGTTTTTACAGTATTTTGGGACAAAAACTGTGATATTAATTTTCATATTTTCTTTTCCTTTGGAAAAATGGGTGTACAAATTCCTTTGTTTGAAATAACAGAAATGGAAATAGAAGAAATTGAAATAAAGGAAATAGATATCAGCTCTTTACTTTCCTAAATTACCTAAAACATCAGAAATAGCACAAAGCATCAGACATTCCTCTCTTTTCAGTGTGAACTCTCTTAGGTTTCATGGCTTGAGAGTCCTCATCTCAGAGTTTGGGCACAAACCTCATGTGACATCAATTCCTGATGGAGGGAAAGTTCAGCTCCATTACAAGTCATCCCAGAGCTCTGTGAAACTGCTTACTAAGAGCAGAAGATTGGATGTTGCATTCATTTGACCATTATGAATTTTCTTCTGAGGAAGTGATGGGTAGAAGTTCTAAAAAATCTAGTCCCATTATGAAAAGAAAATTACTTCGGTCTCAGTAATTTACTTTCTGGAAGGGAATATTTCTCAGCTTCTCTTCACAGTATTGAACAGCACCTAAATGATCTATTTACACAGTCTGAACACTGGATAGAGTTAAGATTGAAGAGTATGACAAACTATGGATGAATAGGCATCGTGACATATCAGGTTGATCTGATAAAATATGAGAGATTCATTATTTTCATGATCATAAAATCATAGAATCATTAAGGTTGGAAAATACCTCCAAGAATCATCAAGTCCAACCTTAGACTGAAAACCAGCCTTATTTCTTCAAGATAATATCTTTTGTAACCTGTATGTTTGACCTTTGTTTCTATCTTCTCATAATAATAACTCTACCCTGACTCCTGTTCTGGGTTAGATTTCTTTTCCAATCACTTTTGTTGCATGTAACTAGCTACCTGTGGAACCAGGTGTGTGATGATGAATGCCTGTGTGTATTCATACGCATTGTATACTCTCACATATGTGGAAATACTACAGTGTCTAAATATTCAAACATCTCTCTGCTTATTAGAAGATCAACATTACTTGCTTGCTAAACAAAGAGTAAACGTACTGTCTGTTACTTTAATCAATGTTTTTTTCTCAGTCTCTTGCAGTTCATTTTTCCTATTCCTTTTCCCTTTATCTTCACCCATCTTATTTTCCTTTCCTTGTGTACCTGTCCAGAAAAATGGACTATGCCATGCATTTTGCTTTCTCCAAACATTTATCTCATTTTTTCTTCTTCTTCTATCTCATTTTTTGTCATGCTACCTGACTGTACGACCTACCTGCATGTTTCTCAGATATTGATAGAAATTAATGCCTTCATTAAGACTGCATCTCTTTGTTTCTGCTAATGATTTTCAAGTAATGTCATACAAATACTGTGTGGTAAGATTTCTTTTGGTTAAAACTTGGAAACAAATACTGTTTGCCTTTGAAAATTATGTTTTATATTTCTGTTTTCATCATTCTGAACCTTCAGTTCAGACAGACATTTCAAATTGATTGGTTTTGAACAATAACAAAAAGAAAATATATATACTAATGATTCATAGTTCGGTAAACTGGCCTTAGAAAGATTGTTTCAGGGTGACCTCAGATTTTTCACACACAATTAGCTACCAAACAGAAAATGTAATGAAAGAACTTACAGGAATTGTAGCTTTTAAGCCCATTATTTTTCTCTCTGCTATCACAAGATCATTATTATTTGCAAAATATGCACCAGGAAGCAGGTTGGTGCTTTTTGATCATAAACATTTTTAATGTATTTGATACATTTCTCTCTTCAGCATCTTTAGCTGAAAACAGTTATTTTTATTGCTATACTAAAAAACAATATTTTCCTAAACAAATCTCTAGATAAGAAGAAGAAAATCTCAGATTTAACTGAGTAATTATGCTAAATAGAACAAGGAATTTTTACACTAATGATAGTCCATTCATAAGAAAGACTTATCTCAGCAATTATACATTTTAGATGAATAGAAATTGCTTTTGTCAGAGACTTGCTTATATGTTTAAACAGCATCTTTTTTCTTAAGCTCTTTCCTTAATTGTGCCTCTACTGTGGACTTTTAGAAATATAGCCTTAATGTTTTACTCCATTAACTTTTATAGAGCTAAAGAGACTAACATTGAGGATCATCTCTTATGTACTTTTGTCTCACAAAGTGCACTTAAAACTGCAATAAACAGGCAAATAAAATTCATCCCAGTTTGGAAGGGTTTGTAATCATCAGTACAAACATACCCTTATCAATGGGATGTACTTTATTTATTTCACCTCTATATCTCTTTACTTTATTTCATTATTAAAAGAAACCTCAACAGAGGCTTAAAGGAAACTGCCATTTTACATATGTTTGACAAGAGTTACTAATTTTTATCTCAATAAAATATTTTTTATCTCAATTTCTAATAGTATTTGCATTAGATTAGCACAGCACAGGTACTTTTGGTAAAAAAAGAAGATACTTTTCATCTCACTGTGTTGACTGTTAGGGAATAAATGAAAAAAAATGGTCTGTCTATTGATTCTGATTGATTTTTGTATGGTACGCTGAAAGTCTTCTTTGTAGTTTACATGAGTTATTCCAATTTAATATCAGTCTAGCAATGTAAAGAAAACAAACCTTAAAATTTCAGGGGTTTTAAAAATGTGAATCAGATATTATATACATATCCATAATAAGGCATGAGGATTAAAATATTGGGGAACATTGATGAATATATTGAAGAATATTGAGGAATTTGTTAGAGGTATTAGATAATGATAAATATCAATAAGAGCATCATTAAATGAGTGTCTTTCAGAGAACCAGCAGTGGAAAGAAATACAATTGCAGTCTTTTTTCATGTCAAGGTCATACTGAAGAAAAGACAAGATGATAGTAGAAAAATTAATTTAATTCTTTGTATTGATGTATACTGTGGAAAACCTAAGGTATATTCCTACATCAAAACCTTCATAATACTTTGGTCTGAAGTAACAATATAAAGCTTTGGAACAATTTGATACAGTGAGAAATAACAGGATGCTAGAAGTCAGATATAGAGCTCCTGAATGAATTTTTGTGTGTAATATGTTGTTTGAATCAGCCCCCTCACCAGAAACAAGGAAAGTACCAACAGTGGTAACAAAATAAAAAGGAACATGTAAGCAAGTCTGAGATGTGTATGTTGTGCCTCAAAGATCTCTTCCAGTTTTTCAAAGGAGTCTATGAATTAATATAAGTGTACAGGTATCACAACCTTCTTCAAAGACTTTGGTTAATTTCTTTTAGTTGTTATTGGGTAAAAAGAAAGCCTAATGAATTGCAAATGTCAGTAAAATACAGTAAGTGAAGGGTAAGCATAGGGATCCGTTTTCTCAATGGCTGATGGTCACCAACAGAACCTCTTACAAATCAGTCTTGGAATTAGAATTCCTGTAGAAATTCATAAACTATCTGAAATGGGTGTGAATAGTGAACTTTGCAAGCAATATTTGGTTAGAAATATTTGGTGTTCTACAAAAAAAATTAAATGAACAGAGGAGAATTAGAGCAAGATCTCACACAGGAGCGATTGCTCAGTGAGGCAGTAGATGACATTCAATGTCCTGAAGTAAAGGGGTGGGGGGAGAGCCAGTTCTTGCTGTGTGCATACAGCAGCTGGCTTGAAATTAGATATTTCTTCTCAAGCATAATATTATTAGATCATTGCAGAGAGATCATTGAAATCCTCAAAGTCCAGGGGCAGCTGAACACAAGTAGAGTTTAGGAAATTAAAAAGGAAATATAATAATAATAATAATAATAATAATAATAATAATAATAATAATAATAATAATAATAATAATAATAAAACCAGGATAACTTCAAGAGGTTTAAATGTACTACTAAGACCAAAACAGTCTCTTAGTGAGGTGACTGAGGTAAGTCCAGGGGTGAGGGTGAGGTTGAGCTGTGCAGCAGGGTGCCTGAGCTTAGGGACACCCAAGCAGCAACCCGGAGCCTTGCCTGGACTGGAAGCTCTCAAGGTGTGCTCAGCGAGGAGTGGGTGCAGCCCAGAGTGGGATCAGGATGGGGCTGTGAGGGGCTCTGGGAGTGTGGCGAGCAGGGCAGCGCCGCGTGGTGAGGCGTGCTTGGCCGCTCAGGGAGGGAGGGTGTGCAGTCTGCAAGCAGGTCCACAGCTCAGGGGAATGCTGAGTGCTCCGGGTCTCTGCCCTGATGGTGGGCTCTGGCCTCAGACCCCAAACCAATGACTCCTGGCACAGTCCCTGAGAAGTGTGTTGCCTCCACCCAGATGCTACTGCTTAGGAAGGAGGCTTCAGTAGAGGTGGTAGCTTACAGTGGAAGCCCATGGCCATGTTGGAGCAGCTCTTGGTGGGACCTGTGGCCTTATGGAAAGAAGATTCCACACAGGAGTAGGTTTGCTGGCAGGACTCATGACCCCATGGGAAGCCCACATTGGAGCACTGAAGGACTGCATCCCATGGAAGAGACCCACATTGCAGCAGTTCATGAAGAACTGCAGCTTATGGGAAGCATTCAGACTGAAGAAATTCATGGAAGACTGTCTGCTGTAGGTGGGACCTTGGGCTGGAGCATGAGAAGGGGTTCTCCCCCTGAGGAGGAAGTGGCAGAAAGGTGTGACAATCTGATTATAACCCTCATTCCCATCTCTGAGCATCATTGGAGGAGGTAGAGAATCACGAATAAATTTAAGCTGGGAAGCAGAGAGGAGTGGGAGAAGGGTATTATTAAGATTTGGGTTTACTTTTCATTATCATACTCTGATATGATTGGCAAAAATTCAAGGAATTTTCCCAAGTGGTTTATCCATGATAATAGTTTTTGAGTGTCTCTTCCCCACCTTATATCAACCCGTGAGAGTTTCATTGTATTTCCTCTCTCCTGTCCAGCTGATGAGAGGAGTTGTAGAGTGGCTTTATTGGGCATCTTGCACCCAGCCAACATCAAACTACAGCACAGACTAAGATCTGTCTGATCTAGAAAACTGAACTCATTGTGGTAGTTTCCAGTTTAATAATTTCCATATACACCCCCTTTCTGCAGTTTTCAGGTTAATGCCAAGAACCCGCAACTTCTAATATGAAAATCCAGTTTTAACAAATAAGAAGCTGATTTGTTTGGGGATTTTTTTTGGGGGTGAGGGGAATAGAAGAATATTTTCAAGATCCTTTTAATACTTGCCTTATAGAGGAAAACGATATGTAACTTTTGGGGTTTGAGTTTTTTTCTTCAGAGAGTCAGAGAGAGGTGGTAGCTTCCCAAGCATGCTCAGCTAATTTAGGCATACCTAAGGCAGAAAAGTACATTTTGTATTCTATTACAAATCAGAATTATTTTCTTAAATTCAGTGGATTAAATCATTTATCATGAATAGATAACAGTTGAGAGCTGTAGTTCTTGTGCAGACTCACACCACATAATTATATATGCTGCAGGTTGCTGTTCTGTGTCACAAATGTCTTTGCAGTCTGAACTCAGTGTTGAGGCTTAACATAATGGATTTCATCTATTTCTTTCCTTTTTGGTAGAAATGTAAAGAAAAACAAGCAAGTGATAAATGTGTCAGACCTGAATATAATTTTTTTCAGTAGTTTCTCACCATATGTAAAGCTGTTCTCAGTCTTTTCCAGTTTTGGATTAGCACAGTCACTGACAGTTCAGTTGTTGTCCCTCCTACATATCATTGCATATGGACCATATGTCACATTGATGTTCATGCCCAGTCCACAGTGAAATTAAAAAAAAAAAAAAAAAACCCAAAAAACAAAACAAAACAAAAAACCAAAACAAACAACAAAACCCTGGTTTTATTTCAGAATTTCTGTAATACCCACATTTTGCCAATCCATCCAATTTTGCGTTGATATAATCACCTACTCAAAAACTTAAACAATTGCAACAGTTGCATTTCTCAATCTCTGGTGCTGGTCTCTTAATGAGATGTTTAGGGAAAGGCATCTTTGTTATTTCTTAGTTGTATCATTTATTATAATCCTCGGATTCTGTTGTAGGTCTTAGGACAGTACTTCACTACAATAATAGCTATCTGCAGTGTGTATCTAATATTCACTGATATGATGCACAAGGTAGCTTTAACACTAATAGGTAACCAGAACAATTGTGTATAATGGGATGTCTGTTAACTCTTTAGGACTTATGAGATGTCTAAGAATGTCAGCAAAGACAGAAACCCACTCTTAAATAAACACTATTTATTCTAGTGTGTTATTTAAAAAAAAAAATTCACCTAGTCAGAAAAGCTTCAAGCATTGTGAGATGTCTACCATCTTAGATAAACTGCGACAGCTATTCTTACATTACTTGGATTTTCTTAGGGAAGAAATTGTAGAAGTTTTTTTTAGAAAAGCTTGTCAAGATGTACACTGTAGGGAAATTAAAATTATGATTATTTAGTGTAGAAAATTAATATTTTTAATTTAAATTCCTTTACACTTATGATATCCAGAACAGACCAAACAGTTTTACAGTTTTCCCAACACTAGAGTGAGAAGCCCTACTTGTATTACTAAAGCATATCTATTTTCATCCTGTTTGTGACTCAGCAAGATTTTTACTGAAGAGCTAAATGATCTGTAAGTGCATAAATACCTTTCATAGGTATTGAAATCCTGTACTTTGTTCTAATTCTATGGAGTCTGCATAGAGCTGAGAGTGTACACATATAGTCTCTCACATGGTTGTAAGAATGTGCAAGAAACCCACCAGATGTGATATTTAATTGCTCAGTCTATTATCCCATTGAGTGTAAATGTTTTTTTTGCAAAAGGTAGTAGGAAAATGACCCAGTTAAGCTAAAAAGGTCCTAAAAATCTTTTTAAAGACATATTATAAGGTTTGTTTAGTTTTGTGAGCTATCCTATCACTAGTTTTTTTCTTTTAAGTTAATAAACTTCTACGTACATACAAAATACACACCTGTAAAATAACTATAAATCTAAAAAACATCCCTTCTATATGAAAAAAAAAACCAAAAAAACCCCCACAAATTGTAAGAGACAAATAAGGTCTGTATATGCAAACTTTTACGGCTTAAATTGAAAATTATAATACAAAAACCAATATTGCTTTTTATCTGCTTATTTCTGTTACCTCCATTTGAGAAATTTCTTCAGCTTATTTTCCTGGGCAGGATAGTCACTGACAGATCAGCTGTGCAATAAGATCTTTTGGGATTCAGAAAACACAGTTAATATAATCTATATTCCTAGACTGTATAAAATAACAAAGTGTGTTATAGTCTCCAATAGCATTCAAAGTTAAAGACATCTTAAGCTATAATGTCAGCAGGAGTACCATCCTGTTATTTTAACAGGATATGAGCTGAATAACTTATAGTCATGTACTATAATTTGAAGACCTGTTAAAATTTGTTTTATGGTTGAATGCCCTAGAAAACACTCAAAAGTAAACAGGAGGGATGATTGCTATTGCATGAAAGGAATAAATTAGTAAATGTTTAAATATTTCCACATTTCAAGACATACATTTACTTAAGTTTACTGGTCTCTAAAGTCTACTGGATTGTTTTCTATTACCAGTTTTCTCCCTTTCCCCCCCCTCCTTCTAGGTTGTAAGAATGCAGAAGAATGGAAGAAAGGAAGAGATCTATATTTAAGATTAAATGGGTGTGGATGAATGGAAGATTGGTTTCTTGGGGTCAAACTGGAAACAAATGTCTGGCTTTCAAGTATGAACAAGTTTGAAATATTGCTCTTAGCCCTCTATGTGGCCTTTAAGTTTTTTTTGTATTTCATATCATATTTTAAGCTGAGTGGTCTTCCACTGTGATATACTCTGAACTGTGAAAAGCTAATTACAAGTTTATTACAATATACTGTGGTACTACTTTCACAGAGGGATGAAAATAATTTTGGACATGGGTACAAAAAGAGTCCAAGTTGAGGGTTAATATCATGTGGACTCTATTTATATGCTTGTTTTTACCCTCTGTACCAAGGGGTACATCTTATTGTTATCAAGGAAAAAACTCCGCAGATAAAAAGTGGACACAAAAGGGCACATTTTCAAGACTAACAGGGAGAGCAGCACTGAAGTATGAAAAGGGAGAAAAAAACCAAAAAACCAAAGCCAGAAAGTATAATCTGATCTGCAGCCTGTGACTAGTTTAATAAAATTACTTAATTGCTTAATAAAAATCTCAAGAATAGGAAAAGACTCTGTAAAGTGATAATTCAATATGAAGCAGTGGGTAGCGGAGTTTTATCTCCATTTTAATTGTTCTAATATTTGCATGCATACATATAAAAGCTGTTAGCTGAGAGGGGACTTTTGGAATTTAAACCAGACATATTTTTTTATCAAGGCTTTTAGTAAGTTATGTATCTCAGTATCTTGACTGTCCTGTCAGATCATCAAGCCTGAGGCAAGCACATACAACTATCCACTTTCACCAGCTTAAAACCCAGGAATTAAATAAATAAATGCATAAATAAATAAATACATATCAGAATAACTTTGAAACCTTTTCCATTTTCTTCCAAATCCATTTTTGACCTAATACAGTTCAGAAGAAAACGTCTTTCCAGAGGGCATTTAGCAATGTGCCTTGGCAGTAGAAAAGACCTCTCACGCTCCATTGTTCTCCATTTTGGAAAACAGTAAATGTACTGCTTCTATTTGTGCTTGGTTTTTGTTTCTTTCCTGACACTGTGGTAATATACTGAGTGTATTGCATGAAAGGCCTGTTTTTTCTGCCATTTATAAAAGGCCAACTATTGTAAGTAGCTATTACAGATGTTATTTGAGTTGCATTGGGCATTGCTAATGAAAATTGTTGCATTACAACGTTTTTGACATTTCTGGCAGACCGCATTGAACAAATAGTGCTTTTAAACAACTAATCAAAATAGCTATTTTTTTCCCGTCAAATTTGTATAATGACTTTCCATTAAATTTTTTTTGGTTTTTTCTTTCTTTGTTTGTTTGTTTGTTTGTTTGTTTGTTTGTTTGTTTGTTTTGTTTGTTTTGTTTTTGTTTTTTTTTTTTTTTTTTCCCTTAAGTAAACAAGGGCTTTAGTAAGATTAAGATTTATTCTATATTTTAGTTCATGGGTTATATTTAATTCCCAACCCTTAAACAGAAAATATTTTTTCTAGCAAGTTTCTAAGTCCATTTCTCTGAGACAGTTCTAATTTGTTGGTTCTGTTTGTTGATGTAAATAAGCTGCTGACTAGTTCATTGTGTTACTTTTTCTACAGACGGATTATATAGTCCTTATATTATGTGTATGTTGTATCTGTGGCTCACAAAGTCTAGTGTCTACCATGTCATTATTTTGGTTAAGATACAGTATTAATCAGATTTGGTATTCTCTTACCATTCATGCAACAGATACAGTCTGCAGTCAAAGCTGCAAAACTGTTGCCAGAATTTCCAGCATTGTCAGGGGCTGGATAATTGTATTTCTGACTGCTCCGGCCCTTACCTGGTGAATAAGCTATACCACTAACAAATATATATGTGAATATATAGCTCAAACAAAGATTTTTTAATCCTAAAAGCAAGGAAGTTTGGAATGGGGCTAAAATAGAGTAGGATTTACTATGCAGAGTTTGCTACAAAAAAAGTCAAGTCTTTTAAGAAGTGCTGAGCTGAGTGTAAGGGACAAGCTTTGGGGCATAAAGCCATTTAATCTATTGTGACAAAGCAGGAAAAGAACTTCTTAAGCAACAAAAGGCCAGGCCACAGGTTTGGCATTTCAGGATAAGAAGCTAAGGATAACATTTCCCGCTTCAGAACTTTGCCCTTTTGATTCATAAGAGCTCTCTATTTTTTATTTTTTTTTTTTTAATTTTTTTTTGTTTGTTTCACTGCCAGTAAAGTTCAGTGCAAGCCAAGGGGGAGATGTTACCACTTTCCAGGTGCTAAAATAGTCACACACTTGTATTTATGATTAGAAATCCATCAAAGATTTGTTTCAATACAATGCTTTTCTAAGTTTAGTAAAACTAATTTAGTTTCTTGATTACTACTTAAATTAATGCTTCTGGTCCAATGAGGATCTCTTATGTTGCTTAAAAATTACTTGAGAATTTCTCTTCTTTTATGTGTACACATTCAACACTGCATCATCAACATGCAGCTTTACTAAATTAGTACAAAATTATTTCATGATCCCTATTTTAATTCCAATCTCCACACTTCTATATAATACTTAATCCATATAGACAATGCTACAAGAAAATGTAGAGTTCACATTTTCAAAATCCTATTTCCAGGGATTACAGGTGCCTATGCAGTTTTACATGTTGTCTAACAACACCATAAAAAAAGAGCAACAGCAAAATTCCTTGCTCAAACCTGTGTTCTTTCCAGAGCCATTCACACAGAAAAAAAAATCTTTGTTTTAAAAACACTTGAGCATTCAGTCTCTCACTGTCTAACATCTTTGTTGACTCACTTGTTGTATTTTCAGACTTCATGTCTACATTTCTTTTCTTTGTGTTTGCCTAGCAGGCATATGCCCACACTCCCACCTCTCTCACAAGGAGCTAGCTTGTGCCTGGTGTATTCCAGCAGTGGTGGTAGCTTTGGCAATAGCTCTGATAGCTGTGATAAACAGGACTTCTTTTACTACACAAAACTCTTATTCCATCACAATATATTTAGAAAATCTGTCATTTGAAAACCATTTCACTCGCATTTATATATACACTTTAACTGTGAATAAAAATAGACCTTCTGTTTTTCTGTTAATGTCATGCATGATGGCAGTAGGAGAAGAACTTTGTGAGTTCAAATAGAGATTCTTTGCACTAAAATACATAGCTCAGTAATATGAATCATTGAGTGAAATATAGTACAGACAGGTGTGTATCTCTGTGTCTAAGATCTGAAGAGTTAATAGAATAATGGTAAAAATTTAAAGGCAACATCATTATGCAAGTTGGTCCAGGGCGAATTTAATCTAAAACTTTTTTAAGACAAGAGTTATTGACCTGATTCTTCAATACCCCATAGACTCTTCTCTAAAGCTGAGTTTCTATATTACCTTTTGAAGTTGTTGAAGGATAGGTGAGCAATTTGCACTACCAACAGCCTAATTAGGAAGAATGATGTCCCTTGAGACAAGAAAACCTTCTTCATATTCAGTCATCCAGTCCAAAAATATACAGGGTGGGGTAATGAGTCTTAAAAATGCCAATTTAGTGAGTTTCTAATCACAGATACCTCATCAGCTGACAAAATAAAAACCTCAGTAGGTACTGCACTTCAAAATCTTGGACAATTTACATGTAATTTCAAGAATCAGCAGGGATACACAGCTGGATAAAAATAAAAAGCTTGCTGTAATTGAAAATTGCCTTGCAGCTTGTTTGTGATTAAAATGAAGTCTGGTTCCTTGAAATCTTGTTTAGCAATTAAATCTGTTTTACTTAGGCAATGAAATATTGTCTATTGTCCTTGAATGATTAAACCAGTACAGTCATGTTTTAATATTTCATGCTAATTGAACTTGTATGAATACAGAAAATTTCTAAAGTCCATGTTCAACAACTTGTCTTTTATTAGAACGTATCCAAAAAATTACCTCTCTCTCTGGAAGAGGCTGTGGTCATCTATGTTATTTATAAAGAATCTCAGTGACAGATTCCTGTGTTTTGCACAAAAAAAAACCCAACAAGAAAACAAAACAAAACAAAACAAAATAAAACACAAAAAAACCAAACCAAAACAAACACCCCCCCCCCCCAAACCTCCAACTCCCCAAACAAACAAACAAACAAAGCCCAAAAATGAAAAAAACAACACACAAAAAACAAGCACTCTTTACATTTAGTATAAAAGTTCTCTCCAAAAGCCAGGATGATAACTTCACCTACTTGGTTGAGTTTAAAGTTTAACTTAAATTTAGGGGTAACCTATAATAAGAGTTTTGTTTATTTTGATTTTCAGTTTTTGTGTGTGTTTTTTTGGTGTGGAATAGATCAAGAAGTGTGAGAGCTGATTCTCTTACAATAAAACAGCCTTCAAGAATCTTCAAGTCTTTTATTTGCTTTTTGTTTGTTTGTTTTCTTAAATGATTTTATTAGTTTTTGAGTTAAAATAATACTAAGAAACAATTGTAAATAAAACTTGAGATCTTACAACTCTTCAAGCCATTTTCAACTTAAGGTTCATCTGTTGTGTTTCTTTGTATTTTACACTGAGATATAATGAGTGGCCAGTCCTCAGTAGGTTTATGTAGGAGGGGTAAAACTTGAATTAATAGGGTAAAAAATTAAACAATAATTACAATTATTGAATCAGAAAGAAAACATTTGTAGCATTAGAAAAACAAAATCCTGCAAAAGCCACAGGGAAATTAGTAATGTAGTTTGTAATCCTCAGCAGACAAATCACCTTCCTTATGCATATCCTATCCTAAAATATGCACATAGACCTACCATCACTCATTTTATTATTTTTCTTATGTGCATTTCTTCAGTATATACTTTCATAATTAGGACTTAGCTAATACAAGAATGTTAATAAGGTATATATTCAGAAGATAGAAATAATATTGAAATGATTTAAAGGATTTAAACTCACAATTGAATTAATAGATAAAACATTGGATTTTTTCAACCTTTTGTTTGAATCTATTTCTAGGATGTATTTAGCTCCAGAAAATTGATGTGTCATTCTAATACTTCTTCAGAGTAGATGAACCAAAAGGTCACCCATAAAGGAGAGTTTCTTGGCAAAGAACAGTTGACCTATGATATTGATACACTGACAGAACTAATAGAAATGACCTGAGAGGAAAAGGCAGTGCTTATATTTTAAAGACAGTTTCACTCCAAACTTGGAATTAAGAAAAAAAAGTCAAATAAGTGTGGAAATGTTGTTTAAAACAGCCTGATTGAAATGATTCAGCACTCTACGAGGTGCTGAAACATTGCTTGACAGACTCAACTAAAAATCAAGGATGCTAAGGGAGACAAAATTAGAAAACAGAAATTACTTAGTTTATCAGAAAATGGGGTGAGGACAAATATTTAAAGAATTATTTAGAAAGGAAGAGACAAAAAAGAGAAAAAAATTCTCTCTAAGGAAAGAGAGGAGGAGCTTTAAAAAAAAGTACATCGACATCCAAAAAGTAATTGGGGAAAAAAGATTCACTTGCTGAAAAACCAAGCATTTATTGCCATCATATTGAAAACAAACAAACAAGCAAAACCCAACCAAAAAAAACCAAAAAAAACAAAAAAAACCCCAACCAAACAAAACAAACAAACCCCCAAAAGCAAAAACAAAACCAACCAACCAAACAAACAAAAAACCAAACCAAACAAACAAAAAAACCCCACGAAATATAAACCATGGTTTTGATTTTGTTTTCTGGCAATTTCAGAAAAGAAGTCTACAATCTTAAATCTAATGAATAGGAATGAAAGTATAGATTAGTAAGTACTCCTAGCACAAATAAATTGTGAAAATTGATGAGTGAACATTGTAGTTTATACTTGTTTTCTTTATTTCTTTATAGCTGTTCATTCTTAAATTTGAAAAAAGGTTGTCCTTTACTAATGAGCTTTGGTATAAATAACAAATGTAACCAGTGGTTCTAGGAATCACACAAAGCAAATTAAAAAAAAGATAAAGTCTAAAGAATACATCTAAAAATGCCAAAAGTGGCACAATAGGAAAAACAAAGACAATGGATCTCAGCACTCCTTTACTCTGCAGAACTAAATGCAAAGTCAGAGATATGGTCTCTTGAACCTCTCCAAATCATAATCAGAAGAAAAAAACACTGGGGAGGTCATAGCAGATCATCTGAGCAGGAGGTTTATATTTCGTGGGGGGTTTTTTTGTTTTGCTTTGTTTTGTTGTGTTTTGGTTTTGTTTTTGTTTTTGTGATTTAATTTGGGTTGGGTTTTGCTTGTTTGTTTGTTTTTAATATGGTGGCAATGAATGCTTGATTTTTCACCAGAGGAAGTAATGCATTAGGCTTTCTAGAAATAAGTAGCAAAAAGCTTATGCTCAAAGAATATAGTTTTCATGGGATATTTTGTTGTCATGTACTTTTTCTGTGAGGTTAACTGCAATGCAGCTATGGTACTCTAGATAGCACTGGTGATGATTCCTAATGCAAATGCTAGAGGCTGACCAGGGAAAGTGGTCTATTTGAGTCTCCTCACAATTAGGGATGAGATGACTGTAAGTGTGGCCACAAATGGCTGAGCTACAACAATTGCAAGATGACAAGAGTTCAAGATCAACACAAAGACTGAGAAGGTAATCTGGAGAATAAGGACACTGAACATGTCAAGTAAAGACTTTAGATTATTCAGGGAATTGCTAGGCAGAATACCCTGCCAAGTCTTGATGAAGATTAAGAAAGCTCAAGCAAGTAGCTTCCTGATAATTTAAAATGCAAAAAATGAAAGATTTTTACAAGGAATAGGGTGAGTAGGCAAGAAAATGTAGTATAAAAGCTGCTCAAGCACCAGGTAACAATATTAGAAAGGTCAGAGTTTTAGCTAAAATTAGCAAAACATAACAATTATTTTGCTTTGAACTCTTCTCATGGAAAAAAATAATCACAATAACCTGCACTGGTATAACAGTTTGTTAATAATATATTACTCTCACTATGCCAGATTCCTATACATCTTATAGGGTGATTGAGTTTTTTACCCTGTGGTAAAGTATTGCTGCATTACATTTCTAGATAGATTGTTGAATACAAGAAGACATTCAGGAGGAAAAAAAAGGGTTATGGCAACAATTATGTAGTCTTAATTCCTGTAAAAAATTAATGGGTCTGCCCATAAGCTTATCCTACTTGATATTGAGCAAAACTAATCTTAAGGATAAATGATCCCATGGACTACATTCCCACTTTTTCTCAGTATTTATTAAGCTAATCTGAGAGAAAGGGCTCAGCATTAAGAATAGTTGCTGTTATGCCAGAATGACTGTCTGACATTATTAAAAAATGTGAGTTTTAGCCCATCTGCAGTGCATTTTAGGACTTTATTAGGCACTCAGCAAATTTTAATCATGGGTTTTCAGCTCAAAATATAATGCCATAATGCCGCAAGGCAGGTCAAAGCTGAAGATTTAAGTTAGTTGAAAAATAAAAGTTTCTGAAAACCAAATCTTCTTGTAACGGACTCAAGAAAATTGCTGTTCTTGGTTTGTAAAATGGAGTACCTGGCAAATGTAAGAGATAGAGCATTTCTCCTTGTAATGCTAGTACACTACCCAGAAATGCAAACCCTGATTATTCCTGATTCAGGTAATGAGCTTTATTTCTTGTCTGGTCTCATTAGGGAGCTATCAGCTCTGATCTAAAACTGTTCTCCAAGCATTTTCTTTGGCTCCACTTTGCATAAATAATGAGTAGATATCTGTTGGGTTGATTTTCTAAGCTGCTACTAAGGTAGTTTGCTCAAAAGGCAAATTAAGAATAAAACTTCCCACAATAGCATGGCTGACTACAATCCAAGGTACTGTGAACTGAAGTACCACTATATAAACTAAGCCAGAAAAAAGAATAATATATTCTTTACTGAAGTGAGTTTTCTGTCTTTTAGAGCAAATTGTCTTGTTCTTGTGGAATTAAAATTTCCTGGAGACTAAAAAGGTGACTGCAAACTTTTCAGATGTTAATGAATAATCTTCAGTGATAGTTCAAGAATTAGGCTTATATATATTTACAAGTAATTTTTGATACTAGAGAGGGGAATAAAGAATGGTGATTCTCAAAATCAGTCAAAATACTCATTTCCCTAGAGAAATATTTTCTGTGTGTCTTACCTTCAAATAATTTGAGAAATACTGAGGACAGACACAATTTTGAGTAATGCTTTTCAAATAATATGTTGAAGTCTGATTTGATTTGGGCTGTGAACATGTAGTATGGCATAAGAGGACCTAAGGAAAAGTCAAAGGAGAGAAATGGTGTTTTTTTTAAAAGATTGACCTCTTCTAGCATGGACGTGTTTTCTGAATAAAACGGCAAAACACAGCAAAGTCAACATCCTTGTTATTTGCAACATTGTATATGTTAAATATAAAATTGATAACCTAAAATGCTTTACAGTGTTGTAATGACTGGATAAAAGATTTTTTGTATGAATAATTACAAGGATATTTTCATTATCTTTCTGTTTCTTTTGCAGATATCCTCCTTCTAACTTTGATAGTTTACTGTAAAATTTGTAAGGACAATATTTCATTATATTTTTATCTAATTTAATATTAGTTCAGTTTTTATTTTTCTTTGAACAAAATGAAAGTTGTGTTTTTCCTCAAAATCTAGAAACTCCTGATGTGTAACTCTGCTACGTCTCCTACTGTACAAATATACTGGAGATAATATGGGTTTGTTGCTATATTTACTTAGGTAATAATGAAATTAATTTTCTTGGAATAGATCCTATATTTTTCTTGGAATAAATCCTCTCTGTTAATTTAATGCTAATATTTCACAAGAAAATAATGAATTTTAAAGCATTTTCACAATTATCCAGGGGGTTGGCTTGCATGTACATACTTATTTTAAATATTATGAATGAAATTTTGTTACATTCTTTTGTAAGTTTGCTGATGAGTAGTCTCCACACAGATACTACTACTAGATAATGAGAGATGCTTCTGCACAACCAGAGTGAGTCACATAAAAAGTGAAACATGTTATCCATTCTGATGGCTGTAGCCTTGTGTGTATGCTGCTATCACTGAATTTCCCCACGAGGTCTGATTAAATGTTGTGTCAGACAGAAAATGTGGTGACAAAGAAAGTAATCTTTGTCTTTGCTTTTAAATAGCATATATTTTTTTTTTTTAAATTTTATTTTTTTAAGTTTTGTTGAGAACTATAATTCAGTATCTTAATCTGAGTTAGTTTTCTCGTAGGAAATTCTTCAATGAGTCCACATTAAAAACACAGTCAGTATGAATAATCGAACTGAACAGTTAAATAAGAAAAGTATTCTTAGTTTATGTAAATGATATTTTCTTGAACAGCTTAAGAACATGGACAGAAGAAGGGCTGACATGGAGTCTTTAGAAAACAGTATTTCCTTTTTAATTTTTTAAGTTTAATTTATTTTTTGTGTGTTCAAATCTGTTTTTGCTACTGATTATATTTTATTCTAATATTGTTCTGTCTATGCTTGAATGAAATCTTTCAAATTTCCATTTGTAAGAAGGCAATAAGGTATGGAAAATATCCAGGATTGGGAATGGGAAATATCCACAAAAGCAGACAGAAAGATAGATGTGCATTCTAGATGTGTCTGTGTCCATCTGACAAATTTGTTCTGCTCAGAAATTCTAGTTAAATTCACAGTTAGTTATTTATATGAGGTTTAAAATCTTCAGCAATTCTAAGAAACCATTTTCTTATGGTAATCAGCATTGATGTGCTTCAGTCTCCTGCTCTGAATTTGAAGAACATTCGTTTTGGAGGCAAATTCTTCAACCACAGTCTACAGGCTCTTTTGGGACTTAATTTTTCTCTTCTAAACAGAAAATTTTCAGTAGATTTTGAAGAAGACACATTTTCATTTCAGTGAAAAGCAATGTAATCACCTGATATTAAAATATTTGCCAAACGATACTAAATTGCTCAAGACAGGTATGATTTGGGGTCTTTTACTGGAGGAGATTTTCTAAATTTCCCAAGCACCAGCAAAATATGAGAATTTAATGGAAGTCTACACCCTTTGTTTCATATACAAGATAAATCAATTAGTCCCCTCTTTGCAGTAAAGACATTCTGTGGACAGACCAAGGTGAATACTACTAGTAATATATATTTATTTTTTATCTTGCTGAAAAAAAATCTAAACTTAAAATAACTTATCATAGGGTAAAATGCCTAGTTATTTATATTTTTTCCAAATAATTCTAATGCCTTCATATGTTGAGATGATTTATAGTCATAAAATTTGAAAACAGGGTTTAGGAAAGACTTTATTTTTTGAACTGACCTGAATTTCAGCCCAATTTAGTTAATAGTAAATTTGACAAGCTTTCTAAACTATGCCACAAAGGCATAAGCAATACTCTACTTTCTCAAACTTATACTGGGCCTTCAAAACTGATTATGGCATATTTTGCACCTTTATGATCTGGAAGTTCTATGACAGCTGTCATACTTGACATTCACAGCTACTACAAAGCTGCACAATTCCGAATCCAAAAATTATGCCCAGGTAGAGTTCTCAGAAATCTATTTATAAACATTTTTAAAGATTCTGTACAGATACCAATTGCTTTTTTTAATACTAATGTAAATGTTGAGAATATTACTAAAAATACTGTAAAGGTTTAGTTTCATAAAATTAGATCAATTAAAAAAAAAAAAAAAGAGAAAAGGATATTTATTTTGTTCTTTTCAAACTCAGAGTCAGAATTACTTGGAAATTTCATCCATGGTTCAATCAACTATAAATTATCCTATTGATTCTTATATTTCTCAAATATCAGAATGTTAGAAAAGTACAGCAAAATTGAATGTTATTCATATTGGTTACAAGTGGGGATATAATTAAAGTCACAGAGCTAAAAGTAGCTCTCTGGGATTTTTCATTTGCTGTGAATAGCGTCTCAAACTGGAAGTTCAGGGAAACCAGTAGTGGACAGTTCATGTACTGCAAGGATTCAATAAATGGAAAAGCACTTGTTACACCTGTGGTGATTTCAGCTCTTCAACTGAAATTATTATTTCGATTGCTAAAGGTAAACAAAAAATTATAATTTATTAATGATTTAATAATAATGATTTTAAATTAATAAATACTGATTTTTCAAAGCAATGCTTTGATGTAAAATAATTTCAGTTTTAATTTTTTGTTGCATGCTTATGAAAAATATTTATAAGTTAATTTTATGCTTAATTTATTAGCATATTGGATATGGTAACCCTGTTTTTAAAAGGTGTTGTATGATGCAAAACATTTAAACTCCATTTTAAATTTCTTTCTCCTATTTGACATTTATGGAGAAAATATTATTCCAGCTCTCCATTTTTCTTTGAGAAACAAAAAGATTTCCTTTGTGAGTTTTAAATAAGTTTTTGATAATGAGGCTTCGTAAATATTTGCAACACTTTCAAACAATTTTATTCTAAAAGGCATATAATTAAAAAATTAAAGAGACATTGCAATTTTGCTGTAATGATTGCTAGTAATTGGATATTAATAATATGTAACTAATATCACAACGGTTTAATAAAAATCAATAAAGCACCACTTTTTTTTTTTTTTACTAAACTTTAATCAGGATTTCAAAATGATTGAATTTTATTAAAACAGATAGATATATTTACCTGTAGATTCTTATGTAGATTCTCTACAAATAATTTAAATTCACAACTGATGAATGAAGACTAATGAAGATTAATCCTAGTAGAGTTTTATTAAATATTAATAACTTCATAATCATTGCATCATGGGCACATGAATAAAGGAAAAGAACATAACTCTGTGAGATAGGAAACAAAAAATGTTCGTATCACTACTGTTAAATACAGTGTGTGGAATACAGCACTAAAAGCTAATTAATTTGCCTTAACTTAGTTGTATTGTTTTCCATAATTATATCAAATAAGTGGAGATATGATACTGCTTATGTCTGCATGTGCATATTTGTATTTACACACACATTTCTGAGACAGACAGAACCATGAAAATATTAAGAACTGACTACTGTGATTTTCCATAAGGATGAATTTTTAGATGCATACACTGCATATATAACTGCATATAACTGCAGGGTTTTTTTGAGTTTTAATTAGCTTTTATGCTGAGAATTATAAAGTAAAAGGAGAAAGTCATGTCTCATTTTTACTTCTCCTTACACCAAGAAAACACTGTAGAACAATAAAAGATAACATCTCACAACAGCCCTTTTAAACAGAATTGTTGGAAAATTCATAACATTTCATTTGCTGTTGTCAAAAGTCAGCAAAAGCAACTCCAGACGTTTTAAAAATAAAGAACTTAAAATAGAGCACTTAATCTGCATTTTTTTTTTTTTGCTGAAGAGAAATGTATAATTGATAGAAAGAATTGTTCCTATTATAAATTCATAATGGCATTTTTTAGATAGAAGATATGAGGTCTCATTGTTCCTATAGTAATTGGCATTGATCTAATCTCACTTCTAATAGAATAGAATTAAAATAAATTTCATCAAAATCCTATAAGTCATTTGGGTTTCAGTTTCTCTGGATTTTTTTTCTTTTTCTTTCGTTACAGAATCAGTCTTCAGCCTCACTGTAGTTTTTTGATGTCACACACAGAAATATGACTTTCCATGATCACTCAGATTAGAAGAAACCTCAGGAGGGCTCCACTCCTACCTTAGGCTCAAAGCAGGTCAGTTGTGAGATCAGACCAGGGTTTTGTTCAATCAGGTCTCAAAAACTCCCAAGGATGGAGACTGTACCACCTTCCCAGAGCACCTGTTCTATTCCTGACTGTCTTCATGAGGAAAAATCCTTCTCCTATATACAGGGAAGATGTCTATTCTTTAAACTTAAAGTCACTATATCTTATTTTTCTGCTATACACCATTGTGATCATTCCATTTTGCCTTCTGTGTTACTATTCCCTCAAATTCAGCTCTTTTCAAGGCTGAACAAGCTGCACCCCACTGCCAGCTCAGTAGCTCCCTGCTGAACATACTCCAGACAACCAACATCTTTACTGAGTAGAGAGTCACAAAACTGACAGCCTAATGACCAAGGAGAGGGGAATAATCATTCCTCTGAATGTCCTGGCCATGCCAGTCCAGCCCTGGTTGCTCTTGGCCTCTTTGCTTCCAGGCCACAGTGCTGGCTCATGCCCAAGCTTTTGTGGAGCAGCATCCTCTTAGAGCCTCTCTGCCAAGCTGCCCCCGGGTGGTGTGGTCCCAGACCATGCCATGCCCAGAGCAAAACTGGCATTTGTTCTTGAATTCCTTGAGGTTTCTGGCAGCCCATCTCTTCCCCATCCTGCCCAGATCCCTCTGGTTTGCAGCTGCAGCAGAAAGTACCAATTGCTCTGTCACTTGATGCCGTCTGCAAACTCGAGGAAAGTGAATGTTGTTACATTCTCAGCTAATGCTCTTTGTTTAACAGTCATTCAGAGGAAAATGCACACTCTTAGTAAGAATAGAAGTGAAGATTGCATCTGATTATTGTCCTTTCATGTTTATGGGGAATTTGTATTTTGATCAGCCTGGGGAATGTTTTTCTGATTATTTTTCTTGGAGAACATTGCAGCAAAACTGGCTGTATACTAATTATTTTGTTATAAAATTCAATATGTTTGTATATTTGACAGAAGAGTCTTCTAAACATTAATCAGAAAACTATGCTGCAATATTATCTCTGATGAAAAGATGTCTTTTTACCCTGATGAGTCAATATTTAGGTTCATGGATCAAATTTTTAATCATCTATTTCAGCACTTGAGTGGCACAAGTAATTGTGTTGCAGTTAAGTCTGTCTCTCTTTATCTTATATCTATATCTATATTGATATTTATCAGTGATTTAGATATCGGTGTGATGAGAGTGTTTAGAAGACTGGTAACACTTTAAAGCATTCTTTGCTCTAAAGTGATGTTTTACTAATTCCATTCTTTAACAACATATTTGGTGATAATGTTTGGTTTTTAGGAAACATGAATCACTATCACTACAAATACAAAGCTGTCAATTCCTCAAAAAAATTTAAAAATAGCAATTTAGCTGTGAGCTACTGTTGACATATGGTTATTGATGTCTGTAGTCCTGGCTAATGTTTAGTATTGAGGTCAAGGTGATCAGATCTGACAGATCCTTTGCCAGAATGATTGGAGCTGAACAGACTTGTCTTTCTTCTCCATTGTACCACGTTTGATATTCTCATGATATTTTCCCCTCATCTTGAAAGAAGGTTCTCTGCTGTTCATGATACTTCTTCTCTTGGTTTAGGGTTAATTGAATAAATTGAAGTTAGAAAATATTTTATGTCAGGCAAGAATCTCTTAATTTTTATTTAAGTGAATAAGTTCCTTATTAAATGATAAATATAGATATTTGTACAACACATCTATACTTTGTTATTTGGTCTGAATATATAACTCACAGCCTGTAAAAATGAAAGTACATACAAAAAGAGGAGAAATATTTTTAACACTGTGGTTTGGCACAGGTCACTGTGCTTTTCACTCTGGATTCATGCCATTATCGAGCACCTTTTCTTTCTTGTCATATTTGTGCTTGCTAAGTTTACAAAGGCTGTATGACACTGATGTATTCCTTCAGAGATACTGACAAGTACATGGTTTTTTCAACTACTCAAAAGTTAAAACATCTCACACTGCTGCATCCAGATGTGATATGGTGTCACTGATTTAAGCTTAGGCCTGTGAGGAGCGGTTTAGTAATCTGATATCTGCTAAACTTTTCCTACCAGTTGCTGTAATAATACCAAAATCAAAGGTTATTTAAATGGAAAACTTCCAAAATTTAGAGGTAGGCATATATTTCTTCATTATCCACAATCATTCACAATTTTTTAGGAGGCTTTTCACAGACAAACGTACAAATTTAAAGTTCTGTAGCAAAGTTTTTTTTCCCCTTTGCTGTCATGCTTAGGGATATTTCCTACACTCTAAATGTAGGGAAGTGTGTTACAAAGCCAACAATTCTCATTTTTTGTATGTCTTCAAGGCAGAAAAGTCAAAAATATTTAAAAATTGAAGCTCTTGTATTCACTACTCTCAAGTCCATTCAGTTTGCATTCTAACTTCTTTTCCTTTTTCTTGACTTAAATTTTGGTCCATCATGTGTCTTTACATATGTAGATCAATTTTAATATGGTATAGCATAAAATTTGCTTGTTCTCAAGATAATCATTAATTGGATTATTTTAGGATTAAGAATTATATATCTGTCAGTGTAGATGTAAATTAAATTTCACCACTTTATTATTGATCCTGGAATTAATACAAAGTGAACTGTAGATAACATTGTTGAATGTATATAAAATAGGTTTCAAAGTATGAAAAAATAAACATAGTTAATGGGTTTGAAGGTCAAAATCAAGCTAATATATCTCTTAAATGATTTTGGAAATTTTGTTCTGAAACTTTTTCAGGCATTAGGTGCTACATTAGGTAGCTTCAGTTTAGGCATAAATGGAAATATAGCAAAAGGCTATAAAGTACATTTTTAAGCACTTTAAATACATTCTCTAATTGTGAGATAACTTTACTGTCTAAAATTTCCACTGAAAAAAAACAACACAAGTTGGAGAGAGAAAGGTGAAGAACAATAGAAATTTGAGTCTATATATTTAAAATTTTACTTCCTTTCTACTAATATCTTTTGTTTTTCATGATGACAGACCTGATGAGAGTTTTTAAATATGGGATAAAATATTAGAACACTTACAGAACAACATTTCTTCTAAATATTTTCCATGATAAATCTATATAAGTTTTTTCTGCATTTATAAGAATATTTATGTCTAGTTCATAAAAAGAGAGTATATAGACTGACTTTTCATACGAAATTATCTGCATGAAAGATGTCAGATTTTTTTAACATTGTCCCGATACTGATTTAAAACAAACCTTCAGAGCACAAGTGTCTTGTTTATTGGCTTGTGCTGTTTATTAGATGAAACCAGAAATCAACCAAAGCTCAGTCACTCAAAACTATTCATTAGTGGATGTAAGGTAATGCCTAACTCAGCTCATGAGGCTTTATCACTGTTAATCTACTATTCCTTCAATTCAACTTCAGTATATCCAGAAATTCTACTGTGCTTTAATTAACCTCCTGAGTATTGCAAATTCCAGGTAACAAGATTAATTCACCCAACATATCTACCAGAAGTTTACCATCTACCTTTCAGTGTGTTTTTCTTTTTTTTCTTTTAACTTTTTAATGGCTTCTAGAATTGTGGAAACATTAGAACTTTGATGATATTATGATAATCATTAAAAATGAGGTGGCTGGGGTTATCTCAGATAACTCATGCTGAATTATGCCAAAGTCAAAAACTAAAAAATTAATGATTTCGATTTAAATAAGAGAAAGTTACAAATTTTTTTTTCTACAATATTTTTCATAAGTTATCTGTTTAAAAATAAAACTTAACATGAGATACATGAGATACAAAATTTATTTCAGATTATATTTATTTACATAATCTAGAAGTTTAGTGATAGAACTAGATTCACATGAAGACAAAAGGCCTTATGTGTTTGTATTTTGTGCAGGGAGAAATAATTACACAGTTGGTATCAACTAAACACAGGGTAGGATATAATGACTGAAATCACCTTTGAATTAAGCACTAGGACACCAAAGGAATGCATAGATCAGAATGAAAATAAGGTGCCTGAAGATAATCAAAGCATGGATTACAATTCCTCTGTAAATATAGAAAAATGCACCTCACAAAAATCTTAAATGGAAGTCATAGATAAGAACTAGACTGTTTAACAAAATATGGTAATTAAAATAATTGTATAACAAGCTCATAAAACTTCTTGATCATTGCATTCTTACACCATAGCTTTTCAGTATCACAACTTGATTAGAAACATTTTTATCATAGGAGTATGGATGACTCCTTTATTAAAATTTTAAGATCTCCTTGAATCCAGACCCCCAAGGTAATATAAATACAGATAAAGTACTGAAGTATTCGAGAGTTTGTGTTATCTGCATAATTACAGGACTGCTGGTCTTAATAGCAATAATGAAAATTAATGGAAATGTATGGTTTCAACAATTCTTTGATATCATTTCTTTGCGGAAAATTTGAGCATATTTCAGTGTTTAAATCAAAAGATACTTCTTAAAGCAAGTAAACAAGTATTAATTTAGTTTATGTACAAATACTGCATCAAAAATTAGTTTAACTGATGTGTATTAACAAAATATTGCATCACCTTGCCAAGTTCAGAAAATATGACCGAAGAGATTTGTTCCACTAACAGATACAGCATTAATAGATAGCTTAAATGACAAGTCATTTGTCATGCAGACTCTCTTTTATACTACTGGGTGCCTCTGCAATTTTTCAAATTGATCAAAAGTTGCCATTTGCAACATTGATTAAGTTCTTAGGTACTAAAATCATTCCTTTTCAACTTTTTCCTCCAGGAACACACTTGCCTAAAGGCAACATTAAATCAATTTGTATTTTCTTAGACAACCCACTTTATTTTCTATTCATATAAATCTTAGGATAGGTTATTTCACTGGTGTTTGGAATTTTAGATTGCAGTAACCATAGTTTCTATTCTCATAAGAAATTTCTTTCATAATTAAAACAACAACAACAAAAAACCACAAAGAAAAAGGCTGCTGAGAACATATAAGCATATCCCCGGATAATAAAACATTACTGCTGAGAATGTTAAAATTATCAACTATAGGGAAGTGCAACATTTAAAAAAATCTGTACAGAAATAAGGAAGAATTGATTACAACTGAATTATCCCTTTCTTACATTTTTATTTATATATTTCTATTTGTGTTTGCGTTAAAATCATGTTTATCTACTGATGACATAAATTTGTTATGAGGTGCAAGATATATAAATGCTTCCTTTGAAGGTAGTGTCTTTGCTATTGACAGATTTGTGACATTCCCTGGCATGACATCTGCTACCTTTCTTCAGCAGTGTGTTGAAACAAATAGAAATATCAGAGTGCTCTGCTTGTATCCAAAATGGCAGGAAAGAGAATATTATTGCTATTTGAGGAAATTATATTTAATCCTGTCACATACTGTTTGTATTGAAAGATTCCACAGTTGCCAATTATTCTCTGTCTTTTATCTTTAAAATTTCTTATTTTATATACTGTAGTTACCATCCACAATGTTTCTTGGCACAGATCTGAACATAAACTTTTCCTTACCACAGTTTTTATGGCCTTCAAAAAAAATCATAAATTGATGCAAACGCAATCTTTTGCATTATATGTTTAGTTATACTTTCTAAACCATGAGTTTAGCTATACTACTCACTATTCAGTCATGACAGATAGAAAGGTAACAACTTCCTGGAAAAAAAAGATATTGTATTCCTATTGAGTTATTCAGGAGAGTCATACTCTCTTTCTTTGTCTTTCTAGTCAGAAATGTGTATAAACAATTGCTTTCTCTGAAGATTGTAGTATTTCAGTCAGATGTCTCAAGAGCAGGTTTAATTCTTGCCCAAAAATAGGTTGAAGAATCTTTGAAGTCCATGAAATTTTTTTTGGATTTGAAACAGGATTGATTTGAAACAGGACTTCTCTATAAGAAAATTTACACTAAAACTGTCCCTTCTTGGTGGGGTTTGTGTGTGTACATATTTGCATTTTCTCCCTCTTTACCCAGTAACAAACACAATTACCTGGTGACAACAGCATTTGTTTTTTGGTGCTTTGTCATGCAAGGTATTTGCGGTACTAGGAGCTTAATTTAAACTACATCACACCAATTTCTATTGTGGAAAATCATTACTGTTTGCATTTTCCTTGATTTTCTTCATTTGATTGCTGGTACATAAAGTCAGTTTATAAGAAACAGCAAATTAACAAGAAAACAGCAATATTCAATATTCATAGTTATTTCAATACAGATATAATGTCTCTATTAAAAGTAGAAAAAGGAACCAAATACATAATTTGTTAAACTTGTTTTTCATACTCTATGCTTTCTGGATCAGTTTAAATCTTCTAAAATTCTCTACATTTGAAGCAAACAAAGAAATGCATATATAATAATTGCAAGATATTGGGTCACATGATCTCAATAATAATTTCCTTTTCAACCTCAAGAAATAATTCAGCTTTCCAGTAACTGTAAAACTATAAATACATTGTTATAACTTGCTTTTACTATACCATTAATCACACAGCTTTAAGTTTCATTCTCTAGAATTCTTCAAGATTAATCAGTTTAACTGAAATTTACTGTATCTCGAGTTCCCTTCCTTCTTTTGTCTTGCTTTACCTGAACTGGAAAAAAACAAAGTAAGTTAAATAAATGCAAAAATGCAAAAATAAGACTAATAATATCACTCCAATCTCAAATGGAAGAGAAATGTACATAGAAGTTACACTGGAGGCATTGTTACGTTCACTTTACAGATTACAAAGTTTGAGTCAAAGGCTACAAGTCAAGAATGTAATTAAGAAATTCTGACTTCTGTTTCTGAAAATTTTCTTTTAGTAAATATTGTTTTACAGTGTAATTTGCATGATATATAAATATAAGCAGTATACAGTATCAATAAAAAAATCTAAATACTAATAGCAACTTTGCCTCTGTTCAAAGGAAATATTTCTGCTTGTAAAAATGAGGTGGTTTCTCTAATGACAGTTCTAACCTTAGGGACATAGCATTGGGAAGAAAGGTAACAAAGGGCCATTTATTACTGCTTTAGGCTACAACCAAATGGTCCCTTTTTTAAAACACTTTAGCTTCTTCCTGAAAACCTGTAATATTTCCAGACATGCCTTCAGAGGCTGGTAACCTCTAAACATTTAAAATGCAAAAATTTAGTTTAGTTTAGTTTTAATTTAGGTAATTTTCCCAATTATATCTGAAATACATGCACTTTCACTTTATACTCATTTTTCTTCCCACCCCTCAGTTTAAATACTTGTGCCCCTCTCAAGAGGAACGAATCCTACAGTAAGCACATCCTTGTTACAGTGTGTGTGCTTTCATTTTATCTTCAGACTTCTAGCTCTTGTAACTTCTTTGTGTCAAAGCTCGTTCAGATGATGTTTTTCTTCTTTCATGTGCACTATTGGTGTCATGTGGAATTATCCTTAGTCACAGATTTACAGATCCACTGAATATTCTGAGCTGGAAGGGACCCACAAGGATCATGCATTCCAATCAGCTAACAAGATTCTTCTTGCTGAAAAGTGAAACAATAATTTGTTTAGTTTAGGGTCTTCTTCTTGATTGTTTTGAAATTATACATTGTATATTTTGTTATTTTCCTCCTTGTCCTCTCCCTGCCCCCATCTTCAGACCTAAAAAGTGCCATGCAGGTTTTGTTGCTGTTAATCCATTTCCCCTTCCTTTGTTATTTCTCTTCTGATTCCCAATATACTTTCTAATTGTGGCCATTTCTCTATATTTGTCTGTGGAATTTTCTTTCCCATAGACTAATTACTCCTCACTTTATTTTAGCACAAATTTCAGAAGATTTTTTGCTTTTGTCTTTTTTTTTTTTTTTTCACATAAAATATTATTTAATTCCTTGAGCAGTGCTTTTCATTTTGCATGTGTGTATTTGGAAAAACGTCCTATTTTCAGCAGACTATAACAGTTTGGATTATAGACTTACCTCACTTTGTTGCACCTGTTCCCTTGCATTTAGCTTACATTTATTGTAATAGACTGTCTTTTGTTAGCCAAATATCTGTGAAAATTCAAAAATAAAAGATTTTTGCATGTCTCTCTGACTCTATTTTAGTGAATCTGTATTTATTAAGCATAAATTTTGAGCCTGTTTGAGCCTGGGAGGCAGTCATGAATAGTGATGGGTGATGCTTGAGGACACTAAAGGAGCTGAAAAGCTGCATCATTAGCAGCCTGTATCTACAACCCCAACTGCACTCTTATAATATGCAAAATATGCACACAGTGATATTCCAAGCTGCATGTATCCTCACTGTACAATAAAATGTTCTTATTTTTCTGCAATACTGGCTCTCAACTAATTTCTTGAATACAAAGAACTGTGAAAACCAATGTAATGTTTGTTCTCTGAATTTCTATTGAGTGTAGGAAGAACTGAATTTTAATCAACCTAATGAGTTCAGGCACGTTGACTTCTTTAAGTGCTATAGGGTTGAATGTCCCAAAACATGTATTTTGTATCTAGCCTTTAGTCTACTGAAATGCCTTCTCTCCAGGATTGATATACAAAGGTCTAACACGTGACAAGCATAATTTTTTATTACATTATAGGTCATGGGTTTGTTATATCTTAAAGACTCTCATTTTTTTTCCCTACTGCTGGGTCAGTTAAATCAAGGCTCTTGTTTTCTTATATCATTATTAGATGTGGTCATTTTAACTTGAAGCATTTAACATGTTTCTGCTTCAAATTCACTGTTTTCTCTATCTAGCTTCATTTTGTTCAGACAATGTTTCCTGACCTTTTCCTAATCTGAAATCTAAACCTTAAATTCTTTCAAGATTTGATGCCATAGCTCTGAAATCTTGAGTCACTGTGGTAATACAGCTTAGAAAGCAGAGATCAAACCTGCCAATTTTATTTAAGATATTTACCCAGATGCACCCAAAATGTGGTTGACTAAATGAAATGAAAACAAATATCTGAGGAGAAAACAAACAGTTTTCTGTTATTCATTTCCTTTGTGCTTTATGTATTCTAATAAAGTCAGGGATAATTGCTATTAGATTTGTAGGACTAATACTCGAAGATACAAAATAATCTCTGTGCCACACTCTACCAAATGTGTTTTAAAAATCAATAAAAACATTATGTAGTTCCCTTATCTTTATGCTCAATTTCTCAGTTAGTTTTCTTAGAGTAAACATCTGCTCAAATCTCCTTGGCACAAATCCCACTTGTTATTCTGCCAGTTGATTCCTGATGTGTGGTTTGAGTCCACATTGTATCACTCTTAGGAATCATTTTGCTGGCACAGCTTAACAGATGCACAGTACTTAATGTTGTGGCTTTTTGTTGTCTTTTTATTAGATATTTCACAAAGACATAGAGTAATAGAGTTCTCCAGGTTTCACCAGATGTGACATGTATATTTTAATCCTTACAGAATTCTGTCTTCTGGGATTTTTTTATTACCAGACTATTATTTTTAAGAGGAATCAAATTGTATCTCCTATTCTATCTTTACAGCTATCTTCTGGGATTTATACTATGGCAGTTGAGAAAATATTTATATTTTATTCTAAAATATAAGCTTCTACTTTTCAGATTTTGTTTTACTGATCTTTTCTACAGCAATATCTACATAAGTAAATTTCTTACAGCCATTCTCTATTTACAGAATCACAGAACCAATTATGATGGAAAAGGCGTCTAAGAGCACACTATGACCAAACACCACTATGTCAACTAGACCATGGCACTAAGTGCTGTGTCCAGGGTTCCCTTAAACACCTCCATGGAGGGAGACTCCACCACCTCCCTGGAAAGTCCATTCCAATTTCTAATCACCTGTCTGTGGAGAATTTCTTCCTAATATCCAAACTAGACCTCCTTTAGTGCAGCTTAAGACTACATTCTGTCTTCCTGTCACTTGTCTGTGAGGAAAGACCAACCCCCACCTGGCTACACCCTCCTTTCAGGCATTTGTAGAGAGTGAGAAGGTCTCCCCTGAGCCTCCCTTCCTCCAGGCTAAGCAAGCCCAGCTCCCTCAGCTTCTCCTCATAGGACATGTGCTCCAGATCCTTCACCAGCTCTGTGGCCCTTCTCTGGACCCACTCCAGCACCTCAATGATGAGGGGCTCAGAACCAGACACAGGATTTGAGGTGTGGTGTTACCAGTGCTGGGTACAGGGAAAGAATCCCTTCCCTAGCCCTGCTGGCCACACTATTTCTCACACAGTGGGATGCCAGTGACCTTCTTGGCCACCTGGGAACACACTGGCTCATGTTCAGCTGCTGCCAACCCGCACCTCCAGGTCTTTTTCCACTGAATTTCTTTCCAGTCACTCTTCCTCCAGCTTGTATTCACTCATAATGCTAAAGCCATTGCGTTAAAAAATTACTAAATTGAAGAATCAGATGTTTCCCTTAAAGACACAGAAAAAAGTTTCTTTAATATGTTTTATCTATGTTTTGTAAAATGTCTGCTTAGATACAAGGAAATATAACAACACTTTGCATGTAAAAAATATTCTTAGAAAAAAGTCAATCAGTTTTCGCTCACTATATATGTGCAATATATATGTAAATTTCATAACAGGTATGTCAACACCCATGGACATCATTAAAGTGCACCTGAACATAAGCACCTAATGTATAAGATCTTGTTTTCCTCCATTAGGATGTTTTAAGAAGTTTTGTCATGAAACCCACAACAATATTAAAAACTACCTTTTTCTCTTCTTATTAGGACCCTTCTTACTTCAGATTCATAGCCTCTCATGAACCAATCAACAGATTTTAAAAGAGGGACACAATAGCACTCAAGTTTCAAACAGCTTCACTTTTAGAGACATAGAACTTTCAAAGTAAATACACTGACTGTGATGGAATTTGAACTATGATTCCAGGCATCTGCTTTCTTCATCAGATTAATTAGCTTATGTCATTCAAAGAATTACAGTCAACAGGCTCTTTAGAGGCAACATGTGTAGCTGCATGATAGAGACTGCATTTATCTTGTTGAAATTGGATAAATTACTGAAGTACTGCTTTTTATTTATTTCTGTGTGCTAACAATTTATGAAGCTTATCTTCCTCAGTTAAAAAGCCTTAGAGTATTATTCAGACTACTAAACCTCACCATCTCAGACTGGAATGGTAGCTTGGAGCAATAACTCATCTATATGTCCTGAGATCACATTTTTATAATAATAATTCTTCTATCAGTTACTTAACTGGTAAAAACAGAAGAACATGAAAACATGCATAACTATAGATTTAGGATTCTGGGCATAACAGTGCAGGTATTTTGGGCTTGGATTACTTAATGTATTTGAGCACAACTGTTTGCAAAAATTTGAATTTGTGATGCATCGTTGACTGAGTCAAGAACTTAACAGTTTTAAATCATTACAACTGACACAATGAAAACTAATTGCTTCATAGCTCAAAAGATATACACATGCCTAATTAAAAATAGGAGAATGTTAAATGACACAAAGCTCCCTACATTGTTACTGATGATCACTTCTAAAAGAAGGAAGTCCTTCATTATATGCATCTTTACTCTTGAAATTAAGTTCATTCTGATACCATTTGAAATGACAGCGGAGGTGAAAGCTTTAAGTAGTCAATTTAGCTTATTGTGCAAGTTAATGAATGTCTCCTGATTTAGTCCAGATTTTTAGTTTCTCGTCATGCAAAAAAAGGAAGAGTACCTGCAATAATTGCACAGAGTATATTATTTACCTTGTTAGCCTAAAAAAACCTTCAGGGAGAATGTGTTTCCAAACCACAATGTCTGATATCTAATTCGGAACCACTCACTCCAGAGGAAGTCTTAAAATACTTACAAATTTTCTGAGTACTGTAATTTTTCATATCAGGAGAAAGTGATCCTATCAAAAAGACTGTGGACATGGAGATGTATGCATGCACTTATTCTCACAGGCAGAATATCTTTATAGCTAGAGACATTTCATATAAAGTTTGTTTCTTTGTAGAAACATGTTGTAGGCCTCTCTGAATGATATTCCTAGTAATGACTTCTGTGGTGGAAACACCACTTCCCAAAGGATGAGCAGTACCAAGTATGGGATTACGCAGAGTCAGAGTAATTTACTAACTCATTCTGCTTTTAGAATCATCAGGTTTTGTAACTCAGGTTTATGTTCTGAAACCAATGAACTTGTGTCATGGCACTCTTCAATATTGCTGCTCTTTATGTGGGTGTGACCCGTTCCCCAGGCCCTGTGTGTCCCCTGCCTGTGTCCCAGGCAGTCACCGGCGGGTCACTGTAAGGGATGAGAGATGGACTGAGCTTGCAGCTCTGAGATTCCTTTATTATAAAAGCATAACATCATGGCAAGCTAGCTCGAAGACAGGGCAGAGACTAGGGATCTAAAATCTCTAAACAAAAAATGAAAGAAGAAGCCACTCTCTCAGGGTGGGGAAGAGGATTTTAAGATACTGCTTTTGGGGGAGAGGTCAGGATAAGGATCAAATACGGAGAGGGGAACAAGGCAGGGATTACAATACTGAAACCACTAACACAGAAGGTGAGGAGCAATCTAAACAACTAATAAGGCATCAAAGATTGGGAGATTGATAGGGATTGATAGTCTGGAAGAAAAGGCAGGGTTTGGAAAGGATTGACAGCAACAGGGAAAAAATGTAGGGAGATACAACTTAGGACTAAACTATTAGCATAGGGGACAACAAAACAACCCATTTAACATAAAAATATACCACAACAAACTCTACTCTCATGATTTCAGTTGCAACATCACCTTGATATAAAGATACATTACCTAATTTTAAAAAGTCAGTTTTCTTAAATCCCAAAACCTCATACACCTGAAAGTGATTTTTTTCATCTCTCAGAGGATCTCAATTTCTTATGCTTGTCAAATGGGAATCTGAAAACAAAATCAATTAGGTTTAGATTAACGACCATTTTCCCTTCCATATTATTGAATCATTGGTCAGTACTTCCTTATGGTGGATACTACTGAAATGGTATAACTGGGTTTAAAGGGTTGCCCAGGCTGTTTTACAGCTTTCCAGAATAAGAATCTTTATCCATCATGTTAATCATGTAGCCTCTGTTTTGTCAGTTTGCCGTTTTTGTTATCTCCAGGGGTATACCATAGCAATTTACTATATTGTGCAAACACCCTGAAATAATGTGCAGGCATATATCTGATTTGGTTTTGCAAATCTAGAAGTACTATCAGAGAGTAACAATGCTTTTAGAAACAGGAAGAAATTTTACCAGTCTTTTTTACCTCACCTTGCACTTAATTCATTCTAACATCAATATTCCAAACAAGATTTTATGCCTAGCTACATCATTTAAATTGAGTAGAAAATCAAATAGATTATTTTTACATTGTAGTTATGAAGCTAAATTGTTCATTACCAATCAACTACAAATGCAAGGTAAATTGCATTGATTTTTTTTTTTTTTTTGTAGCTGATGATTTTGTTTGGGGTAATAACTTGTTGTATGTTCTTGCGTAAACAGTATTATGTTGCATTTTAGTTCTTGTTATTCTTTTAATCTAAGAACAGGCCTAGATGTTATTATGTGTCAAAACAAACAAGCAAACAAAACCCCCTTGAAAGTCAGGAAACAATTCACACTAGCTGCAGAACTCAGAGCAATGTTATTCATGTAGAGTCTTCTGATAAGATTACATACGTAGTTTTCAGATTTAATGCTTATTGAAGAATTCAAATATATTCACAATATCAGACACACTGTCTAAGTGTAGACAGTTCTGAGTATGACATTACAGAATCTTTATTAATCACATATTTTTAAACTGTTTGTGAGATGTTTTAGAACCTTCAGAAACCTAAAAAACAGGACTGTACTGACATCTTGGATTGTCACCTGGTGACAGCTGAGGTAGAGCTAAATTCTTTGGATACACAAATTATTTCTATATGTAGGAATTAAGATATTTAAGACCTTCAGCTATTTTTATCTTCTTTGTACGGAAATAATTTCAGACTGTGTTATAGATACTTAAAACACAACATCATACTTTTTTATTGACCTATTTAAAAAAAAAGTGAGTTGAATTCTTGGAGGTCTATTTAGAAGAGATTGGATGGATTGTAAAGCAGATGATACTGAAGGGTCAATAAAGAATCTCAGAAATCTTAAGGGTTTTATGTGGCAAGAGTGAGAAACAGATTCTGGGGGGAATAATCAACAGTAGTCATTGTTATTGTGTAGTGGCTAAAAGTTCTTGTGTTTAAAGTATTTAAATTCCAAGCATATATGATTTAACTTTATTCTTTGTGGCACACAGTTTAATCAAAGCATGCTGACCATGAGAAACATAAGTGGAAGCATTCACAGTGTTCACAATTTATCAGTGTATTTAAATATGACATTTCCATTTGCCATTTTCTCTGCTGCATAAAAAACATTTTTCAATAGTGACTGATTTGTGAAAAAAAATCTCCATCATGACTTTGGAAACATTTTTTTCAAGTTCTGTTGAGACAAAAAACTATGACAAGCACTTGCAACAGCAAATATTAAAGACATGTTTGAATATCCTATCCTTTGTTCTTAGAACATTGCTTCAGGCAGGATAAAGCCTTTCTGTAACTGCATTTAGAACATTTTATGGTGTAACAGATGTGCATTCCTAAGATCATGTAGCTCTCAAATCAACCTCAAAAGGTTATCAGCAATGCCAACCTCTCAATTTTTTTTGTAGAGCATGTCTCCTAACAGAAGCTAAGGATAAATATATTCAGTGTGTGCTGCTTTTAAAAGGTGTATAGATGAATCTCAGAAAAAGATAGTTAAATGTGACATAATTTAAGAATTTCATTTTTGAAGTCAAGAAGTGCATGGGGACAGTTTTTGGGGTTTTTTGTTTGTTTGTTTGGTTGGTTTTTTTGGGTTTTGTTTTGTTTTGTTTTGTTTTGTTTTGTTTTGATTTGCTTTTTATGTGGCTGGAGCATAACAGGAAAGCTATGTTACCAAACAAGAAATATTTATTTTAAAAGAAAGATGTCCATGCAGTACTGGGGGAAGATGCTGGAAAGTTCTTTTAACTTTAGCACAATAGTATTTGATCCCTGCACCTGTGATTAATGCTTAGTTTTGTACCATAAAGTGCTTAGTACAAATGCCAGATTAATGTAATTTTGTGTTAACTCCTTACATCTATGCCAATAAGTACTTTCCTGTTTACCTATACCGGTGTCTGTATTAGTTTTAAGAATAAAAATTTTGTGCCAGACCAAAGATGATAAGTATTTAATAACCTGGTGACATATTTGGGATATTCTCAAAGAGAAAAGATTCATTAGAAGATCCAGTACCAAAAAAGAAAAAATTGAGGAACAGGAATGTTCCACAAATTATAACCAAAGACCCTCAAAAGATCCCTACTCATATCTAAAAAAAAAAAAAAAAAAAGTCGTCAGAAATTATTAGCATATATATATGTATTCAGGAAATGTAATAAATTTGTGTTAGTTTCATGAACATAACCTGTTTTTTTAGGCTGCTGGGTGTGCATATCAGGTGGAGCAATTCCCTGTATACCCAGTGCTGCAATCAACTAATGTCAGCTTTCTAACCCAGTGAACTGGTTGAAGAGTTTATTTCCTGTTTTTTGGTCACAGGTACATGAAAAGATTTTTTTTCAGGAGAAAAAAAAATGGTTCCCAATCTTTATCAACTATGACTAGAAAGAGAAAGATGTCTTGCAGATTACTTTCAACCAGTATTATGACTATTTTGATGAACTGTTGGTCTACAAGTTGTATCATCATAATGTAGTATGTGACTTATTCTTAAGAAATCTTGAAAGATATTTATGATTTTATTTTTGTGTTTATTGGGAAGAGGAGTTCTGCAGAGAGGATGGGAAGCAAGGGAGAGATATGGTGCAGAGTTTTCTTGATCCTGATAAGAAAGTTCCAACAATAAACGGTGTCATAAAAAAACATCTTTTAATATGATACAATGAAAGGAGGACTGTAGATGGCAAGTAAATATTTCTTCAGATCCCACTTTTGTGCCACTCTGGATGCACCCTAAATAGGTTTTCTGATGATATGTTGTACAGAATGGGTGCAGGGAGGAAAGGTCCTTCTTTTTGGTTACTCCAGCTATTATAAAATTTTCTTAAAAGGAAAAAATTCCATTCCTAAATGCTGGTCTCATTTTTAGATAAAGAGAAGGCCACACAGATGGCATAATTGCCAGTAAAAACTGGGAGCTGTCTAAAACTGGGTCCTTTTTTCCAGCAATCTGTCTGAGGTTTTCCTGTGGCCAAGTGATCTATGCATCAAAAGGCCATGCTGAATGTGCAGCAGAGCACTGGCCTGGGACTAAACACTGTGGTTAAATGCTGCAGCATCAGCAGCTCTTATGAACAATGGTCTCCCAGTCAGGACCAATAAATTACACCCCTTGATCCACGTGCAGCTGAATCTTACCAAAGGTATTATAAGTTAGCAATTGTGTAAGTAAGTGCAGCCCTAATAGAGTATGCATAGACTGATCAAGCTCATTGACTCCTTAAATATAATATCTTCTGCAGGGATCCTAGTGCAGTACCCCTGCACTGAAACAGTAAATTAGTTTACCAGTTCTGACAGATCTGTTTATTGAATGTGCTGGGATAGAGTTAATTTTCTTTGGCTGGGATAGAGTTTGCCTGGGATAGAGTTAATTTTCTACACTGGGGCTGTGTTTTGGATCTGATCACTGAGCATGCCTCTTTGAATAAAGAAATACTCTAAGTTGTTTCATGATTTTGTGATTTCAGTTAAACTGAGGAATAGATACATCAGACAGGAAGTTTATTGACTCAAATGGAAAAACCAGAAACAAATAACACATTATGTTTTTCCCAGCCCAAACTACAGCTGAGGATCTACTATTGCATAACTACTAAGCTCTGATACTAACTGTAAAGTTGTTATGAATTATATTTGACAAAACATGCAGATTCATCCCTATGCTACAAAAAATCATATTAAAATAATAATAAAAGTTTTCAGAAAGAACACTGCCCATTACTTATATAGATTTATATATATATATATATATATATATATATAGAGAGAGAGAGAGAGAGAGAGAGAGAGAGAGAGAATCTATGTAGGCTGGTATAAATTTATTTTTCATTATTCCCATTAAAGTTCTATTTGATCATTTTTAAACTCAGAGTACACCATAAGACTTTAGGTTATTCAAAGGTGTTTATTGTGGCCTTATTGTATTTTCACTGCTAACAACAGTAAAACTCCCTTGACTTCAGTGCTATATCAAAAGTCCCTAAAAACTCCCTTACTCGATGTTAATAACCAATAAAAACCTCTCATTTCAGTATAGTAAAAATTTCAGCTGATCTCTACTGGTTATATGTTAAAACTACTAGCTTGGATACTAAGTTTTTGAGAATCTCTTGTATATAGGTCTTTGTTAAAAATTGCAAAACTTCCCCAGTTGCTCCACTCTTCTCCACAATGATTAAATGTACCACTCTATAAACATTTTTTTCCCTTATGGATTTCTTTTTTGGTGGTTACTCTTTTGACATTCTACTATCGAGTAGCACAAGAGCAGAAAGAGCTTGTGCTACTCCTTCACTTAGGTAACATCATTGCTCTGTGTTGTCTATTTCTCCTGCAACACTCAATTTGTTTTACATATCAGGAGGTTTTGCTCCTCTTCATCTCTCTGCATAAATGTCTCTGTGTCTTGTAATTTCTATTTTTTGTTTGTTGGCCATAAATTTTGCCTCTAAAACTGATATTTAAGGCTAAGAAACCTATTATTTTATCTTATATTCAGATTTGAATAATGTAGCTACACTGATAAAGATCCTTGAGTGACTACACCAATTAATTTTGAGAGGATAACCTTCAGTATATCTGCATCTGCTTAGAAGTTCACTTTTTGTTTGACAGGTTTCAGGTTTTATAACCTCAAAATCTCTGTGCTGTCTTTGAGTTTTATATTCAGTTTCCACTGCTGTCTTTCAAAATTCAGAAGCAAGCTGTGTGACAGTTGTATTTTTAAGTGATATTTAAGAGGTTATTTTTCTTCCAGTCTCTTAAGAAATAAAATTATTGGATGTAAATTGTCAAAGAAAGATTAATTATTTAATCTTTCTTCTATTTCTTTTTCCCACTCAAAACTTCACAATTTCTATTAAATTTCTATTAAATTGCTATTACAACTTGTTGGCTGTAAGTTGACTTTCTCTATGTCTTCATTCTTTACTATAATTTTCCATTGATAAATAGACTTCAAAAGACTCATTATGGAAGTAACCAGCACCATGAGGCTGAAATGCAATATTCCCTTTTTCCATCGTTGTTATTGCTCCTATTTGGTTCAGAAAGAGGAATGCACTGTCATATGCACTGAATCTTCCCACAGACCAGAATTCCCCTTTACATTATTTAGAGGATGTTGTGACTCGGATATTGAAATGATCAAGTAACCTTTTGTTAACTGATTTTATTAATTGTGTCCAAACACACTTAGGGAAAACATGTTTTTCAGTTCTACAGCTTCATATCTAAAGAGGAAAAAAAGTAGACTGCTTTATAAAGTTTAATTAATTTTCTCAAAAAAGAAGAAAAAAGAAAAATAAACAAGCATATTAAAGCATAGTTATTGCATTTTGTTATTAAAAAAAGTAAAAGCTAAACTTTGATATTTGAAATTACCCAGGAAACCAAAAATTAAGATACTGATTTCTCATAAACTTCTCAACAAATTTTCCCTCTATTTATATCTGCTACATTTTCAAGGACTTAGTTGAAGACAAAGGATGAAATGCAACTCTTACAAATAAAAAGCTGCAAAAATTCCCTGTATTTCACATCAGTAAGTTTCATATTTCCATATTTGTTTTTCCTTTGGCATAAATGTCTATGGAAATTAGACTATTTAGAGAAATTTACTGCTACAGAAACAAAAACTGAACACAAACTTCAGGTGTTAATACATTAAATGTAAGGATTTTCATAATGGCATAGTATCTTCCAGGCTTCAAAACCCTAGCAGAGGAACCTTTTGCAAAATGTTTGTTTTCTTGTCTTTTAATTTCTACATAAAATAGAAAAAATAATGAACCCCATCCTGAAATAAGTTATACAGTCTTGCTTAGGAGATAACTGCTGTCTTATTAATGTCTTTTACTGTCTGTACTTGTGCTATCTGTTTTATGTCTCCTACTTACTGGAGAGGTGCACAAAGCATACCAGAGGTAACTCATGAGCCACAGCTTCTTGTATACTATATAATTTATTGTATAGTACTATATGCATTTATTACTATGCCTCAGGAATAATATTGTTAAATGTTACTTATTTAAACATCAAATTTTTAATATTTTAAAATAATGTTAATTATTTTAATTAATTAAAGTAACTATCAAAACAATAATATGGTGTTGTTTTTAGATAACACGTCTCTTATTTAAAAAGTTGTGTTAGAAATATAGCTCAATGCCAGGACAAGGACTTAAATCACAGATAGCCTTCAAATTCTACTGACTAGGGTAGATGAATTGGACTTGTAGAAACCATTGCAAAACAATCCAGAAGTAGAAAAATATGTATGCAAATATGTGGGACTTTTTTATGAGGACTAAGGACTCTGTAATTACACTTGAAAGACCTCATATTCAGTCCACAGCCTCATATTCAGTCCACAGAAAGATATTTTCTTTTCTCTTTCTTTACAGGAAGAAGGCAGTTCCAGAACTCAGTATTAGGAAATCTCATGATTCAAACATATTTGACAACTAATTTTTAGAGTTACGTGTTCAGGGAAAGATGATCTAAGAATGGCATAGAAATTGATGAAGTTAATTTTCTATCATTCACCAACAGCAATAATTTTGATTTCCCATTCATCTCAAAGCTGCATATCATGCTAAGAGCTGTCTCAGGGTGGTTTGGTAGGTCCCAGGTGGTTATAAAAATGTAGGTAGAAAGCATTTTGTGAGGCTGAGCATGAAAGTGTCAAAGAGGGTAGAAAAAATCTTAAATGTGTCAAACACAGGGTAGAACAATATGCATGTTTTGGGGGTTTTTAGGGGTTTTTTTCCACTTCTGTTTAAGAAAGGGGCATTTAGTCATTGTCAGGGGCAGCATACTGTTGATGTATGTGATTTTTGGCCTAAGACATTATTGCTGTTGTTATAGTCTCAGATTGTTTCAGCATTTCCAACAAATATTTTTACATTGCCAGTGCTTAAGGTTTTATTCCCGCTGCCACAAACTCTGAATCTCACAGTGCAAGCCACACAAACTCAGAATCCTCTACCTCTATTATCCTATAAATCTGCAGTGATTATGGAGGGGTAAATACAGATTTCATAATCTACTCTGTCTTTCTTAAATCACATAATAAAACCCTTGATTAAAATGCTAAATTAAGATACTAAATGTGGCAGCTCAAAATATTTCGAAAAGGTGGAAATATAAGAATATAAAAATAACTTTCTATGCTTATGGTTCTGATCCTTCTTTTCATTTTACTCAGTGCTAATAATCTGCAGACTTCAACAGAAGCAGGATCAAACCTCTCAAGAGCAGTGGCATTTTGATGTATTACACTAATACATCACCCTATGCAGCTCCTTGATGATGTATTGCCCTGGTGCTTTGTCAAAGTGTCACTGCTCCGATGAAGGCATAGCACCTTCTAGCAAAGCCCTGGATAAGAAGTTATGGTGGAGAAGAGGCTGTTATGTTCTGTTATATGCTATGCTATACTAAGGTATGTTTTATGCTGTATAAGGAACAATATCATAAAAAAAAGAAATGAGGTTTCAGGATTAAGTGGCAGAGGTGGATATGCCCAGGAATCAGACAAAATTCACACAAATATGTTTAGATACTTTGAGATGCTAATAGTATTTGAAAGTTTTGCCCTTTACTTTTTTTCAACATTCTGATTTTTTATTTTGATAAAAAACCCTAAAATATGAAAGGCAGTGTTGAATATTTTCCCACAAAAATAGTGTCCAAGGGAAGAAGAATCTTTACATTTCACTCAATTCCTTATCCCAAACCATCATCAAGACATTTAATGACTGGGAAGACAGGTTAAACTGACTGCACAAAAATAGTTTGATAAAATTAATAAACCCTCATCTCCATTCTCAGCATTGTAAGAATTTTCTCAAATTGTTTTACTCATGTTGTACAAAAAAAATCTAAAAAAGTTTAAAAGATCCAGTAAAATAAACCGCAAAGATAGCAAAAATCATTCAGTATAGCTCTAAGCTTGTTTCCATTGCAATGGAGGTACCAAATAAACATCTGAATAATCACATAATGTAAAAAAAGCACGATACACTAAAATGAAAATAACATATTTAATGAGAGATGCATTATAAATGTCTAATAGCATTCCTAATGTTGCAATTCAGAGTACATAAGGAGGAAAGATGCCTGATAATTAGCTTTTTTTCAAAGTTTCAGTCCATCTGGATGATTATGTAAGACCTGATTCTGCCATCAGGATGCACACTGATTTATGCTTTATTTGAGCACTATAAATCTATTCATTCAAAGTAATGCTATTAATGCCTTCAGAAATAATATGGTCAAGTCTAAAAATAGTTGAAGACTAGCTGATTCTTTGCCTCAGTTTGGATTAGGTGTTTGTGAGCTCTGTTTGCTTGAGCATAATAAAAATAATCACCTTTTGGGATAAACATAAATTTTCACTCCTTTTATTTAGGACACCTCAATTATACTGCCTTACATGTAATGAATGTGTTTGGGTCTCTGTATTCAAACTTCTTTTCCTGAGATGTAATGTTCTCTAAAGGAAGCAAGATATAAACTAGACAAACTGTTACTGAACAGATCTTGATTAAATCTTTTCTAAGAATATAGCTTAAAGATCAACATCCAAGGATCTTGCCCGTAATTCAGCAATGACAGGGGAAATACACGTGCAAGGAAAACATGATGTTTTATCTTATTTATGAAGTTTTTCCTCCAGATTTTCTTGAAAAAGCTAGTGTATTCCATGAAAAGGTATTTGTTATCCCAAAAACACTACTAATAGACTTGGATTTATTTAACTATTTACACATTACTAAGAAAAAAAAAGTCTAATAAAATGAAATAAGTAATAACTATTTATTATGTGTACATTGCAGTTAGACTATAGTTTTGTGTATTTGTAGAATTTTGCTAAAAAATACTGTTCTAATGATATTATTCAGAGTAGAGTTTGGATATTATCCTCTTTTGTGTATGTTGAAAAACAATGGATTTAGACTAATTTTGTCAGTCTTCATGGAACTATTTAATAATGTTTTTTCTTTCAATATCTATTGTCTTACCTTCTAGCACTTATTGCTCATGTTTTTAAGAGATGTGAAAAGACAAGAATAAGATTTACAGGACTACAGAGTAACACTGTGATGTTTCATAAGATCATTATTTTTACTGTGCATCCCACAGACATTCATGGAAATATGATGTGTTGAACATTCCTAACTTTCTTTGAAATAGCAGAACTTTAGAGAGCTAATAGTTTTATTACAATGAAATACAAAAATACATGATCTGTCAAAATAACAAACTGGGTATCTGTGGGTGGACACATCACATGGTTCCCATTATGTTTCATTACCTCAACACTACATTTATAAACAGGTGAAAACTGTGAAAAAATAAATAAATGACATTCATTATGGGCTCTGTCAAGTTCAAATATGAACTACCATAGTGCACACTGTCATTTCATACTTACAAAAATCAATTTCCTCTTCTCCTGACAAGTACCAAATAAATGCTATTATTATCCAGAATTTGTAGCATTTATTAATTTTTACTTGACATTTGTAACAAACAATACTGCAAAACATTGATATATTTTATAGGTATAGTTAACTTTTCCTCCTTTTGCCATAGATCCATTATATTAGTTTATGTTGGCTATTATTTCTTAGCAAGCTTCAGTAACAGCCTGAAAGACCTTCCCATATTAACATAGCTACAAAAGATAGTTCGCTCAGTATGGCACAGTAATAGGTTACATTGTAGTGTGTGCAAACTGTTTTGCATGTTATAAAAAAACAGATCTCAATTTTCAATATTTTAATCGGGGTACTTGTGTAAGAGACATAAAGATCTCAGTTGTCTCAAACACTGTAAAGACCTTCTAAAGGACTTTGCCCAAAACAGCAAACTGTGTAAAGAAACTGCTCATGTGTGACTACCAAACCCACTGAAGATGCCTCTGTGGATTCCTGGAATTTGGTCTGTAAAATAAACCACCTGATGGCAACTTGAGATATGATAAAGGTGGTACTATTTATTGTCCAAATATGTAAGGCCTAAGGAGAGGTAAGCAAGACCAGGGGAGAAAAATGTATCTCTGCAAATAATCCACTAGTAAAGCCATCTCAGCACCAGTGCTGAAAATCAGCTCTGACTGGGTCAGCCAGGAGGAACCATAACTCACAGACTCAAAAGAAGAGACATACTGGAATGGGAGTTCAAATGTATAAATAGTGAAAAATTTTAAATTGTTTTGGGACCCTCACCACTGAGAAGCCCAGGGTAAAGAGGACCAAAGGGATGTCAAAGTGATCCATGAGTGGTGGTGATACCTTTCTGCTTAACCTCTCTTCCACTTGCTTCCTCTTCCTCCTCCTTTCTTTTTCCTACCTTTTTCTATCTCTCTGTACCTCACATTTACTGTTAAATAAAATCTGCACTATTGACTTTGGCATATGGTCTTGTTTGCACTTTAATTTGGGCAGAGGCATCTCTAATATTGGATCTTAACTGGATAACAGGAAATGTGAGTCAACTGCTTTTCTTGTCCTTTCCCCAAACTATTTCTTTTCTCTAGCTCTTTCATTCTCTGAGTGGAAAGAAGCTCTCCACTACTATATAATACCATATATTCTGTTCTACTACAGGCCTTTCATTGTCACCACACAGAAATTACAATTGCTTCTTCTTCTCCTTGTCTGTACCATTTGTCTTCTGATTATAAACGTGAGAAGAAAACAAAACAAGACACAGTGTCTTTTTTCTAATAAATGTATTTCAACTACTATGCATTTTTCATTTTGAATGTCATTTTTATAGTAATAATTTTTCTTAATGGATTTTTTAAAATTTAGAATATAATGGAATAAAACAAAACATAAATCATATTAAACTTAGTTATATGGAAACAAACATTTACTTCTGAAAATCTATGCTAGATGTGGCAAGTAAACTGTTATGTTCTTGCAAAGATTGTATTGAGTCAGGCTGTTGAGAAATCACTTCATAAAAAAAGGTTGTTTTGACAGTGGAACAAACATAACTGTATCAATCAGATTCTGCAGTAATTGTATCTCATTTGATGGGCTTATATTCCTGTGTGTATCAAGTAGCCTGTCCAGACTGTGACATGGCCAGAGACAGAGTGAAAGGCGCTGCACCAGCAGTGGGGGTGCACCAGTCCTGGGTAAGGCTGGTCATGGCTATCAGCACATGGGTGAACTTACAGACATTTCCCAAGTATGCCTTGGAAGAACCAGGACTTTGAAAGTTTGCTTTTATGACAGTCTCCTGCTAATGCTCAGCCATCTGCAAAGAGACACCCCATTGCTTTCAGCTACCCAAGGGTGAGATTTACAAAAATTATCTTAGTAAAGACAAAATTACTCCCTGTAAATGTTTTCTCTATACCTGTAAACTATAATGGATTGACAGTGACCTCCTCTTCCCCACTGAGAAGGTGGCTGTTTGCATATTTTCTTTCCCTCAGCCTACTTGTCACTTGAAAAACGTAGTTGAGAGAGATAGTGAATATTTTGAGTTGTCTCTTTTCAAGGTATGAAATGTAAGGTTTATCTAATATAGAGAAAGAGAAAATATATTTTTTAATATATAAAATCACTTGGAATTTATGTACCCAAGCTGTCAGACAAGAGTGGTTATAGATATTTACATTTGTGTATATGCACATATCTCCTTTCTATTGTGGTTGTGTAAGGTAAAATCAAAACAACAATAAGTACTGCAAGTTATTCTAAAATGTCTTCTTATTTTTTGTAGATTCAGAAACTATAAAACCATAAACAGTCATAACCATAACTTGAATAATACAGGTGATAGTGCTTTCATGAATATATGTCTATGGGACATAGGACTAGCTCTTTTAGAAAAGTCTAATTTAACCCCCTCAAAATACGTTAATAGCTGAGGGTAACTTATCAATTCACTAGAAGTTGTAGCCACTAATAAAGTTATTCATATAAGAAGATTTTATTTTAGTGTTTGAAACCCTGATTTCTTTGCTTTATATTTCTATTGTGCTCATTTCTTCCTACTTAGTAGGACTGGTGAAATGTCAGATGCAAATTTATTCTGTTTTGCATGTAGTTCCTTTACATAATATGAATTATGCAACAGAAATATTTTACATAACATGATGCACTTATTTATCAACATATTATTTAACAGTTAAAACCGTCATTTAAAAATGTCATACATTCTGGCTTCACAAAAATTTTGAAATATGTGTGTCTAGGCATGTTTAGAAGGCATACAAATTTTTAATTAAGTTAGAAAAAGATCTTCAGCTATTAAAAAAAAAAAAAAGCAAAATACCAGCAGAAATCTTTTATCAACCTGATATGACACTTCCCCTTTTTTTCCTGAGTGTCTACATTCAGTTCCTATCACTACTGAACTGCTCTAGAATCATATTTTCTGGTTACTCAGAGCCCAGTGTCAACCCAGGTTCTGAGAGAGCATATCTGTAATAGGACATGCAATTATTATACCTTGATAATTTTGAAAATAAGCTTTACTTTTGTTTTCTGAAAATTTCTTGGAGTCATCTTTGTAATCCTTCAGAATCCCTTCAGGATACTGAAGAAGACATGGATCACTGCAGGCACAATATCTCCATGGCCACCCTAACAGATTCATACCATAATCATCACTACAAGAGAGAATCCATTATTGTTCCTTAAGAAATGAAGTTCCTAAAGATAAAATAAATGAGACAGCAAAATGGCTAATTACTATAATGGTTGCTTTCATCTTCCAGATGGGGATTTGGTTCCAGTATGGGGAGGATGAAGTGAAATGGAGACTCAGAATCCTATCCCTGAATATTCTGTACCCAAGAAAATGAATAGTTTCAAAGGAAGAAGAAACTGTGATTTACATTTCCCAGCTACAGTTTCAAATGTTAAAATATAACATTCAAAAATATATATCCAATTGCTTTTATCAGTTTCTACCACTTTCTCCTTACTTCCACCATTAGATCCTTCCAAAGCCTTCATATGTTTTTGTGCTGGTAGAGTTTCTGCCTTGTGTAATAAGGGTCCTTTTCTGCTACAGACCTTGACCAGAAAAATGCAATCTTTTTATCAACAAATACCAACATTTTTCTGGATTTACCATTTTTAGAGACAATTTCTAAGTTACCATATTAAAAAGATGACTACATTTATTGTTTGACTGCCCATATCCATATTCTGGCCATTTTAGGATGTTTTGCTAACTGTTGTCAACAATTATTTTACAAGTTCATTGTCTAAGGAAGGTCTAAAGAATAAAATCCCATCAAACCCGTCCAAACTGCTTAAGAGCAAGTGGATAATCAACACAACAAAACACGCAAGAAATGAGTAGGAAATAAGAAAATATTTATTGGTACATGCAAAATAGATAAACAGCTACTAAATTAATGAAGTGATATATAATCTAAGACTGTCTTGCCTCATAATACTTAACTCTTTCTTTTGTGGCTATACAACATTCCCATAGCAAAAAATTATGATATTACAAATAAAGATTTATAACTTAAGGAGGAATAAGCCATGCATGAAGATTAATCTGAAAGAGAAATTATACTTTTACACAAATATGGTTACTACACTAACAAAAATAGGACAGAAAAATTAAAAATATGGGGAACATTGTTATGAATTTTATGTTTTCCTGGGTATTTTTTAATTTTGATTTACAAATTCCTGGGATTTAGAATTTACAGTGCACCTTCAAATTACAAAGAGGTTGTTGTAATAGAGGTCTGTTGTAATAATGAGTACGAATGAGTACGAAATGGTTGTTTGTCTATGGAAAATCTAAAGCTCCAAAATTTGCTACTAATCAAAACTGTTAATTCCATGGAGTCTGCTGCTTTACACTTCTAATTGAGAAACATATACCGGTCCGGCAATGTCATATAATTTGTTGAAGAATCTTAACCAAGCATAAATATACAACCTTTTAATATTGTGACCTGCTGATGACTGGTATCTTGAAATGTTATTTTCTGTTGTCATCTCTCAAACTTCATCATTTCACTGAAAAGACTGAATAGAATATACTTCTAATGATTCCTTATGACATTTCAGTGTATATGCAGAGGAAAAGTTGTAAATATGAGAAACTTCAGAGAAATAATATAATAGAGGAAATAATTATTCAAATTAATTTCCATGTGAAAATATGTTTAAAATATGAACATGTTTATATCATTTTACCTTGGGTGGAGTTTAGAAATGTCTCCCTCAAAATCTGCAAAGTTCTTCTAGCTACATGCTTATGATGAACTTCCCAGACTTATTTTTCTATAGACTAGAAAAAATTTTTAAGCAAATTTATAATTTCATATTTCAGTGACATTGTTTTTAGTATTTCCTATTGAATTATAAGTGGGGAAAATGAAAATGAAGACCATCTTGAAAATGTTCTTTAATATTACTATTCATAATGTTTAAGTTGATTAGAAACCTGCTGTCTTCTGGAAAGTATCAGTAATTCTAAACAAGACAATTTTGCCTTTCTTAAATTCAGTGTTTGTGGGACTGATACCTGATGTATTTCATAAAACAGAATAATCAGGTTACCAAACCCAAAAAACATAGATATCATGCTGTGAAACCAATAGGTTCTTGAACTGCTACAGTGGATGTGCTATTTTTCTTATTTCAGTCCTTGTGCTAGCTTTGGAAGGGAACTGATAGTTTGGGGGACTGCAGTTTACATTTTTATATTACTCTTACTACTCTTTTTCCTCCTATACTATTGTAATTTAGGCATTCAGGAGATATTCAGATGAATATTTACTACACTACACAAAATTTATCAGTGTCTTTCCATGGAAATATATTTTCTGTTATGATCTTACTGAGTTAAGTTAAACCCTCTGAAAAACAAATGGAGTACAATTTCCAAAAATCACTAAGATATTATTATTTGAATTTCTCCCAATATTCTCTCCACATAATCAGGTCAGAAATAAGCAAGAACTATTCAAAGTTTTCAACAATTCTTGAGAAGTCTTGTAAAAAGAGAAAAAAAATTATAATAATTTCATGTCGTATATTAATGTCACATCAAAATGCCCATGAGGTGAACCTAACTCTCATGTTAAGCTCTGAAATTTGATATTTCAGATCTAGGTAGCACTTAGGGTTTTTGTAACCTGATTTTCTTTAGAACAGAGGATTTCTAATTACCCCTTAAATAAGCTAAAAGTAATTTAATGCAATTTAGATGTATTCAGCTCTGTAGATACATTTTGATTAAACTTATTGTCGGCCTATGTATAATCACATGTTGATATTTTTTCTCTCTGTATCTCTTTAAAGTTAGAGATCAGATGCATTATTGTTATCAGCTTACATTTTAGACGCCCAGTTAACATTCTATTTCCTTAGATTTTATTTACAAGTCTATGACTCAGAGGGGAAATACACAAAGAAATTCTCCTAATTCTATGAAACATCACTGCATTACAATATAGTAATGAAAGGCTATTATGTTTCAGATTGGTCTGTATATTCAAGCTCCTGAAAGAAATGGGTTGCTGAATTGATTATAATTTGTGTAGAATGGACTGTACATGCATGTTAAGCAATTTTCTACAAAATTACACAAAATTGGAACATCACCATAGCAATATTCTATTGTATGTAATTTTAACTAAATATTATAATCTTAAACAGATTTTTTTAATGTGTATCATGCTCTGTAAAATTCAGTTTTACTGAAAGGAATTTTTAGAAAGAGTGTAAATGCTTACGCAAAATAAAATTTGTAGAATTTTCTAGGAATGAAAAAAAAACCAAAAGTCCAGTCAAGTTCAAATGAGTGTTTAGTGAAAATACTTAAAGTTAATGTGTTTAAGGGCAGTAGTAGAAAAGATGAGATGATTTTATTGTTCTATTCCAGGAGCATGGAACCTTTTTTCCTGGTCTCTGTGGTACCCAGTGGTGCTTTATACAGATGCACTCATACTTCCATGGCCAGCTGCAGGATCTTAGCCACACTTCAAGCAAGAATTATGAAAAGGTTCATTCAGCTTCCTTGATCCTGCATAGTGAAGACTTTTTAAAGTTAGTATTTTTGCTTCTTTCCTTAAAAAAAAAATCTTAAATAGGAGCTCTTCCATTATCCCAAAATAGAAAGTCAACAATACTTCAGCTCACTCCAAACCATCTGTTTATATTCATTTCTATCGCAAACTTCTCAGTCATTTGCATTTTGCCCAAGCTGTCAGTTCTTCCTTTGCCAGCATTAGATAACATCCCACAGTTGTGGTAGTTCTTTTCAGTCATAGTGCTAGAATAAATTTTCATCAACAGAGGGAACATCTTAAGATAGCTGTATGTATAACTGAAAATTGTGTAAAAGGCAAGTAGTACAGCAAGGCTATGTTGTTTAATACACTGTTTTTAAAATTTGTGTCATTAACTATATACAAGTTATATAATGCAAATATATATTGCATTATATACATGCAAATATATGCATTTCTTTAGTACAATTTTACCATGTAAATAATGCTATCTGTTTTCTCCACAGAATATGAATTTATCATCTCTCCTCAATTTGTTAGAAAAAGAGCTCTATTACCATAATAAGCTAGATAGGACAGACATTATTAACATCTGAAACCAGATTAAAATCTCTTACTTTTCCTGGTTTAATTTTTTTTAAGTAGTTTCCCTGTTTCTCATGAGGATATGCTAAATAAATAAATAAATTTTAAAAAATCAAGCAATGAAAACCCTCTCATCAAAAGATATAATATTCTTTCTTACATGTATTTTAAAAAACATCTCCTCCCTTTTGACTTCAGACACACTGAAGTATTTTGTATTATTTTTCAGTGTCATTAATGTACCCTTATGCATAATTTGCAGTGAAAAGAGGTTTATTATTAAGAAAGACGAAGAAAGATAAATGACCCAATATAAATGAAAAATACTTTGTTAGTCACTTAACAGCAATAGGTCTCTTGAAGATTGTTTAAAAAAAGATCTGATTTTTGACCAGGTTGTGTTGCAAATGTTTGAGACCTGGATATGATAATATCAGTCTGATGATGACAAATACATGAAGCTGTGCCCAGAAATATTTGTCCTAATAACTAATTTTAAAAATTGACAAACTTGAAAGGATTTTAAATGTAATCAAACATGTTTTCCCATTCATGTCCCATCTACCATCTGTTGTCTACAGTAGTTTAAAGATTACAGAATTAAGTTGACACATTTGGCTGTATTCATTCAAAATCCAAATCACTAAGAAATGAGAGGATTCTTTATTATTTTCTTTTTCAAAACATGATCTAAAAAAAGCACCAAACCCCTCTTCATAACAAGTCCTGAATTGTTGGCTGAAGCAAGTAAAATCATTTCTTACGTACATAACAGACTGACAGAGACAGCCGCAATGCAGTTTCTTAACACCGCCTTACTAGAGTGTGTTTGATCTCATAAGCACCTCTTTTGGGAAAAGAGCTCACTCCACTTCTATTAATGATAAATTTTGCCATTCTAAAGGATTTCCTAAAATAGTTGTTTCTTACTGTGGTGGTGGTTTAAGGGAAATAAGACTGAAAGCAGATCTACCAGGATGCATCTAGAATAACTTAGTTGGTTTCAGTGTTGTGATTTCATGCTTCAACAACAGAATAAAAGATATGGTTAAGAGATGCATTTTATGAAAATATTGTAAGGGAATGTGAGCCAGAAATGTATAATGTTTATAAAAGAGTTTAGCAGAATAAAAAAAAAAAAAAAAAAAAAAAAAAAAAAAAAAAAAAAAAAAAAAAAAAGTATAAAAGCCAAGAAATACTCAAAAAATGAGAGGTAGGGGGAAATGACTAACCATAATTTGCTTTCGACTCATTCAGATATCAGTAAAAAAATCCCCTGTACATCTAATCATGAGCTGTAAACTATTACTGAAAACAGTCTGGTGGTCTAAAGAGGCAATATAAAGATTCCTGGTTATCAACTTGTGTGGCCTGCGCTAGCAGTCTGCTGCATTTCCTCAGTATTAGATACCTAAAAGTTTTAAAGGTTACATGTTTAATATCAAAAACTTCAGCATGTTTAGCTCCACTTTGCACTTTTTCCGTATTTCAAGAAATGATAGTCTGGGTGAACATTATACCTTTTATTCCAGTAGTGATCTGATTGTGATTTATGAAAATTTTATTTCTACTTGCTTGAAAATCAAAGAAGAGAAAATTATTTTTGCAGGTAGTGTTCTGGTTTGTAGCTTTGAAAAACAACTGTCTACTGTGGGTTTGGTTCTACAGACTCTTATCTATACATGTTTTTTAATGACAGAAACAAAATACAACATTTTTTTGTTGTTACAAATACATTTCTCCATTTAAATCTTAGGAACTAAAAATCAGTCTTGAATGTCAAGGTAAAAAAACTGTCTGCTTAAAAATTTAATATGAAAAAAGCTCACCTGAGTTAAGATCATATAATTAATATGCAATTGTCCTATCAGAAATGCTTAATACAGGCAATACAGTGCATCCAAACCTTTCACTTGTAATTTCTGAAGTTTGCCATTTTTTAGAGTCATAAAGGTCATTGGTATGAATACAGAATTTTACAGTGCACACTCAATAATCAATTCATTGAATATGGAAAGTGACTGTGGAAGTTAAAATGCAGGTCATCTGTTTATTAAAAAAAAAAAAAAATTGTCTTTGAGTCGCTGGTGTGGCAGCTCTTCCTACACTTTTGTCTATCACTCATGTAAAAAAAGTTTAGTATCAGGGCCAATATAGCAGTCAATGTGTGTCTGCGTACACACATAAAATTGATATTGGAAGACCAATTTTATTTTATTTTTTAATTATCTGAATTACTCAAGCTAATTGTTAGCTTGATTAAATTGATAATTTTGAAGAGAAATCAACTCAGCTCAACAGAGTTCAAAGCAAATATCCACAGTATTTTGGTTTGCAGTTTATCAGTTTGATAAAATGTGAGGGCTTATAATGTGCTCTATCTTACTCTTAATTTACCAGATTTTGAGGAATCTAGTAATGGTCACAAATGTGGGGCTTAGTCCTTTTCTTCATCAGCACTCTACTTCACAGAGAAAGAGAAGAGAAAGGGAAAAACCCTTGTCTTTAACATGGCCTATGTAAATGCACAACAAAGGTAAGATACAGCGGAGACCTCTTCAACAACAAGCAAGACAGGAAAGCTATAACCAGTAATCACAGAACGATATTTTTCCATTTCCTTCATTCAATTCAGTGAAGTAAAACAGCAAGCAAAATCTATACTCAAATCCACATGGTATTTCTAACTTGTCGAGCCAAAGTACAAGACAGCCATATGTTAAGATCCAATTATTAGAGAGATGCCTCTACCCAAATTGAGGTTGAAATGAGACCAGATTCTGAAGTCAGCAGTGTAGATTTTAGTTATAAATTTCAGGTAGAGAGAGAAATAGGAAAAGGAGAAGGGGAGCAGAGAGAAAGAGAGTGATGGACAGATAAAGTAGAAAGATCACTCCTGTGGATCCAGCTGCATCCTATTGACCTTCTTCTTCTCGTCTTCTCAGTGTTGAGAGGTGGTGAGGTCCCATGAAACAGAGTTCAGCAGGTTAGTATATGGTCAGATACATGTGGGAATGCCCAAGCACCTCCCTTGTGGGGATAAGGGAAGCTTCACAGACTCTGGATCTGTCACAACACTTGTGGATCACATGCAGTCCTCTGGTGGAAGGCCTCAGAAAGGAGTCCGGGGGTGCTTTGGGGGTCTTTGGTGGTTTATGACTCCTGAGATACGACAGATGCCTGTCATGTGAATGTCATATGGGAATGAACTGAGGAGGAGGGGCCTGGTTTTATAACTGAGTCAGTTTGTGTGAAGAAGGGCTCTCTGCAGGGTGTGTCCTTTATCTGACTTGTAGCCTCCAGTGCTGGGTATTCACCCCCAAAAAACTCTCCTCATTCCCCTCAGTTGTGGGGAAGTGTGTGCAAACTTGGCCTCAGCAAATAAGCCTGTGGGCTAGGACTTCCCCCCAAAAAGCCAAGCAGAGCTGATTTTTGGGACAGTTGCTGGGTTTGGCTTTCCTTATGAGTACATTCCTCTCCCTCAGCCTTGTTAACGTCACCTTAGACCTGAGATAATGGGACAACAAGAAAGACACAGACCTATTAGAGTGAGTCCAGAGGAAGGACATCCACGAAGATGATGAGAGGGCTGGAGAGTCTCTCCTAGAAAACAAGTTGAGAGAGTTGGGGTTGTTCTGCATGGACAACAGAAGGCTCAGGGGAGCCTCATTGTGATCTTCCAGTACTTAAAGGGGCTTATAAAAAGAGGGAGTCTGACTTTTTAGGCACAGTAGTTAGACACTGGAAGAGGTTGTCCAGAAAGATTGTGGATTCCTAATCTCTGGAAGTGTTCGATACCAGATTGAGATTGGATGTGTCCGTGAATAACCTGATCAAGACCCACTTCCCTGTGGCAGGGGGGTTAGAACTGCACAATTTTAAGGTCCCTTCCAACCCAAGCCTTTCTATGATACTCTGATTTGCATATGTACATATTTTAAATGTATCTCTAGAAATCTTATGTCTAACCTATACATAAGAACATATTTTATTAGTAATATTTATTCCAGACATACTTCTTTTATCACAGAATATTCAGACTGATTTGTATATGCATATCAGAAGCTAAACCCACATAAGCTTAGAAGTGAGAACATAAAATAATAATTAATAATTGTTAATAATGCTAGTGGAAGACACAGCCCAAAGCTTTGAATTATACTGTGAATGCTCCAGAAGATTCACAGCATGTTAAAAGTTTTAAACTGGGTCTTAATTTGTTTTCTGTTGCTTTAGTGAGAAGATATGTCTTCTAACCTTATTCAGTGAAAGAGATATGGCAGGTTTTCAAAACTGTTAGATCTTTTATCTCAACTTCATATTTCGTATATCTAAGCAGGCATTTTTGAGAGGAAGTGCTGGTCTTACAACTTTGTTGTCAGACTGTGTTGCATCTGCCATCTAATCATTAGAATGTTTTTCAGAAAGTCTAAAGATAGTTCATCAAATAAGAAAAGAAAATACTAATTTCCTTTAGAGGCAGTTGAAGGAAGAAGGAAAGGACATCATTATTGCAAACACTTTAGTGAATTTTTCCTTGTTTCATTTTCTACCAGCTGTGATGTCAATGAATATCTAGTCCTGCAAAATTTCACACACATGAGTAGTTCTCATTGCTTTTAAATTAATTACTGTCATGATAAAACTATCAGCAAGAGACAGGCTATTTGGGCTGGAATCTATATCTGTTGTTTAATTTCTTCCAGGAAATGTAACCTCCAGCTGACTATGTGAAATGAAGCTTAAACCTCTTTTTGACTCTAAAAGTTAGCAGAGCATTTTGTGTTTATTTTGAACTTCTTAATTATTATAATTATGTTCTTGTTTGTTTCTGTTCCATCTTAGTCCTAAATGAATTTTACATCTGTGATATTTCAGATTTTATTCCCAAAAGAAGAGATAAATTGCATTAAATGGTAAGGAAAAAAGACTAACAGCTGAAAAATATTCTGCAGCAATGTTACCAAATTGCGAGGTGGGTAAGAGTAGAATTGAGTGTCAAATATTTAGGAAGTGAACAACTCTAACCCTATTCTGTCCTTGTACATGAATGTACATGTATATGAAGTTAATTTATCTTAGAAACAGATATCTTAGAACAGATATTTTCTGCAGGTTTTCTATACTAACTCAGGCTGTGTGCATACCTAAAACTGCCAGTGGGTGGGTGATTTTTCTTCTGAATACTTCTGACATGATCTATTCAGTTTGAGGTAGGAAACAATTTAGAAAACAAGCTTTTGAAGATTTTTTTTGAAAGTTCTCATCATCCAAATTCTGTAGATAGATAAACTGATGATTTCCAGTGTGCTTGATTTCAGAACAGCTATGCAGTTTTACAGCAGACAAAGACTTTGTTTGGTACTCCTGTACTCTTGCTTAAGAAATAACAACTCTTCTTTCTCTGTAGTAGTCTGAACAACATGCTGTACTTTTGTGAATTGATGGATATATTTTTCAATCTGTGAATCTGATTCTTTGTAAATCCCTCAAAATTAAAATGAGGTGCAGTCATGTAACTCCTTGTGTCTTTGAAAAGGATTTTTTTTTCATACTATTAAAAGAAGGAGATGAAACTCAAGAAAGTGAACAACAGCCTCTGATCTGATGTCACTATTCGCAGCACAATTCCAGATCAGTCATGCTCAGCAGGAGAAAAAGTGCAAGTGAATTGGGGTTTACTTCACTCTGAATTGTAAAAGGGATTAAGGATTGCAAAACTGAATGTTCTGCTGCTGATAAAAAAAAAAATCTCCTGGGAAATTCTTCAAGATTCACTTATGGTGCACCAGGCAGCTCAGGGAACATTAATCCTGGTATACAAGGGCAACCATTATGTACAGTACTGGGGTCAGTGAGGAAAGCTAAAACTGAATTATTAGTGTCAGGGTTAAAAGAAGAGTGCTGATTAAAATCTGGAACCCCTATTTATAGAGATTTTCCCAATACAGGGGAATTTAATAGAAAAAAAATAAAAGTAATCTGGATTTTTTAACATTTCTCTGTCACTTTAAATAATGGCATATGCACTATCAGTCCATGGTTATTTTAATCATCCCATCAACTCCAAAAATATGCAAACCTGTGAGTAAATCAGTTCAGTGTCTTATCCTTCAGACCTCCATCAGTAAGAAAACAATGATATGATGTGTGGTAGATGCTACACTGGAAAGTAAGAATTCAAATAGGAGTATAACACTGACAATGTGAAGATTTTTCATCTGTTTGGAAAATTACTGCAGGAGCAGAGTTAAAGAGAGGTGACTCAACCTCTTTTTGAGAGGAGAGATGCTCCTCTGCCTGTATATCTCAAGTAGATATTTTTGTGTTCCTTTTGACATGACAACCTGAGAAAGAAAGGTATGTTTAAAGAATGAAACACATATAAAGGAAAACCAAATCAAATTCTGTTTATAAAGAGTATCTAAATATAGACAGTGGCTACCTGCTCTGTGTTCCAATATCCCTTTTGAAAAATAATTTTATTTTAATCTTTAAAAATATTTTTATAAGTGAGCTCAGAAATTTAATGCAATATATAGATTCAAAGAAAACAAAATATATGACAAAGCACTGATAAAGCTTTGCTGAGCTGAAAGGAGCTAAGACTTTTGAAAGGGCTAGAGAGAATGCATCTGTTAGTTTCTTTTCTGAGATGTACTAACATAGCAATTTCAGAAGATGAGGTCAAACATTTCTTCTTTGGCACTGATCTTTCCCCTTCATCTCCATATATAACTTTAGCTATGTATGTCTTAAGGATTTTCAAAGCTGTCATGATTTGTCTTCCTAACAAAAACACAACAAGAAACAAGGTAGTTTTTGTTTGTCACATCTCTGTGTAGAAGGCAGCAACAAGGTTCTATTTGATATATTTTACATCTTCAGAAGAGTTTGGATCTTAAGATAATTATTTGAAAATTGGAGCATTTCAAACTCTGTTTAGACCCCAAACATTCCTAAATCTTATAGAAAAGATTTATATAACAATATTATTTATTTTATGAAACAAAAATACTACGACATTAATAATACTTTGTAGAAAAAGGAAAAAAAAAAAAGAAAATATAGTTCTAGACATGAGAAACATAATTTAGTCCAGGTGCAATCTACTTTTTATAAGTTATACAGAGTAATAAATAGGAACGGCAAAACAATACAACTGCAAAGAACTACTCTTAATCAGTTTCCTTTATACCTACAACTTACAGTGTAAAACTCTTCCCTCATAGTATTTTTAATTTGCTTGTGTTTTTTTTCAGATGTTCAATGCCATAATAATTATAATATTCTTCTTTCTCAGAGGAATTTTGAAAGTTTTCTTGGACACATCTGTTCAGTTACAGACTTTGGAGTACTGGAATGTGAAGTGAATAATTTTTTCTACGTGACTACTGTAGAAGTATGTATCAAAGCTTTTTATCAACATGATGCATAAAAGATTTCTATTTTCTAAAGAAATAATAGAAGGGTAAGACGAAAAAGATTCAACTTGAGATTATGTCACTTTCCATATGCCATTCAGCTAGACTTATGAAGCCAAATAGAGGAACTAGCTGAAATGAAAATCGATGTAAAAAATACAGATAAATTTAGGATGAGGACATTTGAGAATCCCATGTTTACTGATTACCATTTTTATACAAACATTATTAAATCTAGTGGGTAAAACTGAAGTGTCCCCTTCCCTTCCCTTCCCTTCCCTTCCCTTCCCTTCCC
>VXBR01009552.1:0-10681 GCA_013400215.1 Cisticola juncidis | reverse complement strand
GGGATTCAAAATAACAATCTTGAAAAAACCACTTTAATTAACCCTAAGTAAATTAAAAATATGCACAAACCACCCTCCTACCTCATCCCAGAAGTCAGAACAGGATATTCAGGAGCATCCAAGCCACCAATTCCTAGTGGAAGCCTGGAAATTTAAATAAAAATGAAATGTGCCTAAAAAATGGAAAATAAAACTGATCATCCCCAAAACCCTGCAAATTTTTTTCTTCCATTTTCTGCATTTTTCATGGCTTGGTTTTCACAATAACTGGAAGCTAAAATTTGACCTTTAGGCTGGATATTGGGAAGGAATTTTTGGCTGTGAAAGTGGAGAAGTGTTGGTTGTTCCCAGTCTGGCTTTAACTGGGCCCCCTGCCTCAGGAACTGGGAAAATATTTCCGTATTTGTGTCTTAATCCTGAATTTTATCAGTAAATATTTCCATATTCGTGTCTTATTCCTAAATTCCTGTAGATGAATATTTTCCTATTTGTGTTTTATTCCTGAATTCCTGTAGATGAATATTTCCGTATTTGTGTTTTATTCCTGAATTTTGTCAGTGAATATTTCCTTATTTGTGTCCTATTCCTGAATTTTGCCAGTGAATATTTCCATATTTGTGTCTTATGCCTGAATTCCTGTAGATGAATATTTCCATATTTGTGTTTTATTCCTGAATTTTGTCGGTGAATATTTCCCTATTTGTGTCCTAGTCCTGAATCCTGTAGGGAAATGTTCCCATATTTGTATCTTATTCCTGAATTCCTGTAGATGAATATCCATATTTGTATCTTATTCCTGAATTTCTGTAGGTAAATATCTCCCATTTGTGTTTTATTCCTGAATTTTGTCAGTGAGTATTTCTATATTTGTGTCCTAGTCCTAAATCCTGTAGGGAAATGTTCCTATATTTGTATCTTATTCCTGAATTTCTGTAGTTGAATATCTCCGATTTGTGTTTTATTCCTAAATTCTTGTAGGTGAATTTGGTTTGTTCCTAAATTCCCGTGCTGAATTCCTGAATTCCCCCTTTATGTATAAACCCCACCCCAACCCCAAAAGTTCCTTAAGGGTGGATTGATGAGATTTGGCCCAGAATGTCCCAAAATTCCCCTTCCAACCCCTTCCCAATCAGGCACTGGAGCCACTAATCCAATTTTATCCGGTGGCTGCACCCGTTCCTGGCGGAATAAAACGCGTTTTAAATCTCATTTAGGAGCCACGGAGATGCTCCTGACAAATTAAAATGTGAAATTAAAAATCAATTTCGTTTGTTTCTGCCTCATTAGGGCGCTCCCCGGTGTGGGTGAGCCCAGCCCTGCATCCCTGCCCTGCTTTGGGGGATTTTGCTGCTGCAGGGAGCAGTGGAGCATTTCCATGGATTTGGGAAGCAGCTGCTGGATGTGGGATGAGCAGAGGGAAGAGGAGGAGTTAACAGTGGAATTTAAGGGATGAGGAAGGGACTGGAATGGGACAGGGATGAGGGAGGGACTGGAGTGGGACAGGGATGAGGAAGGGACAGGGATGAGGAAGGGACAGGGATGAGGAAAGGGATCCCAGGCGTGTCCCTGTTTGTGGGAATTCCATAGAACCCAGGAGTGACTGAGGTGATTTGCCAGCCTTGATGGTAAATATGGAATGTTAATTCGTGTTCTTATGGATTACAGTGTGTTAAATCATAAACACCAGTTGTAAATGTGTTATTTGGAATGTAACCTTAGTTCCAGGAATTCCGAGGCGGGCTCCACCCTGAAAACACCATTTAGGAGGAGACAATGAAATGTCGGAACCTGGGGCACCGTCATTGGCATCAGAAAGGAGGAACATTAAGATAAGCGATCAGTCCTTCCTCCAGTGGGCAGCAGAGCCATCAGAGCTTCACCATCTCACTGATCACTGGAGGATTCCAAATTTCACTGTCCATTCCAAATTTCGGCTCCCATTCACTCACCGGAGTGAAATCACCTCCTGAAATCACTGGGGCTGGCAGCATCCCTGTCCTTTTGGAGTGCTCTGTGCACTGCTGTTCCCATAAAATCCAAAATTCCTTCCCGAGCGGAGAAAAATGCAAGCAGAGGGTAAATGTGTAATTGTTTAAGAGCCGCCTCTTAATTTGGATAACAGGTCAAAATGAGCATTTATTGCCGCTCTGAAGAATTTGGGAGGCTTGGATTTCCTGAGCATTGATTCCTCCTGGCACAGCCGGTTCCAGGCATGGAAAAGCTCCTGAGTCCGAGCTAAAAATCCGTGGAACTGCTTGAAGTTGGGCAGGACTAATGATGGGAAGTGCTGGGTTTATTTCCTTCCCCAGTTCCCATTTCCTGGGGGGATTGGGTTGTGTTAGAAAGATTTGGGCTGGGTTTGTTCCAGCTCGGAGCTGTCCCATCCTGCTGGGACACCTGGAGTGGCTGTGCCACCTGCCTGTGCCTCTGGAATGGGCTGGGATGGTGGGATGGAGCCCTGGGAATGGGCTGAGTCCTGATGGGATAGAGCCCTTTGGAATGGGCTCTCTATCCTGCTTTTCCCACTCTCTATCCTGCTTTTCCCACTCTCTCCTGCTTTCCCTGCTTTTCCCTCTCTCTATCCTGCTTTTCCCACTCTCTATCCAGCTTTTCCTGCTCTCTATCCTGCTTTTCCCACCCTTTATCCTGCTTTTCCTGCTCTCCATCTCACTCTCCTTGATCTCCCTCCTGCTTTCCCTGATCACTCCCTCACAGCCACAATTTGGACTTTCCTCCACATGTCCACAATTCCTTTCCCAGGATTATCTCAGCTGTGTTTGGATAATCTGAGCAGCCTTTCCATGGATAGGAAAGGAGGAAATTCCCACTCTTTCCATGGATGTGAAGGTCACTGGAGGGAATTCCCACTCTTTCCATGGACAGGAAGGGAGGGAATTCCCACTCTTTCCATGGACAGGAAGGGAGGAAATTCCCACTCTTTCCATGGACAGGAAGGGAGAAAATTCCCACTCTTTCCATGGACAGGAAGGGAGGAAATTCCCACTCTTTCCATGGATTGGAAGGTCTTGGAAGGAAATTCCCACTCTTTCCATGGACAGGAAAGGAGGAAATTCCCACTCTTTCCAGAGGAGCCAAGAGAGGATCCCAGCGCTGCTTTTCCCCCCTGGAATTTTAAAATCTGCATTTTGAGGCTGCTGAGGAGATTCCCTCAGCTTGCCCAGAACAGAAGAGCATTCCTGAAAAATGGGAAACTGGGAATTTTCCATGGAGAGAGAACTCTTTTATTCCTCACTCCTTCCTCAGGGCTCTCCAGATTTCTTCAGGAATTCCCTTCTCACCCCCAAGTGGAGGAAAGGCACCACCAGCAAATCTTGCAGCGTGTTCTGCTCCCACTTTCCCAGCTTTTCCTCCAGTGAATTCCTCCCCAGCTCTGCTCCTGCACTCCCAGCCCCTCCAGAGGGGACAGCAAATGCTGAATATTTTGTTTTATTCCTTTGAATTCCATGCAGGAACTCACCTGAGAGGAGCTGCCCCACTGTTGGAGGTCCTGTGGCTACTGGAGGCAGTTTGGCCACTGATGGGTCCTGCAGAAAATGGGAATTTGGCTGGGAAATGGAAAATTGTCATAAATATGCATAAAGCACATGAAAAAAAATAAAAAAGGCAAAAAAAGTCAGTCAGATTGGCCTTAAAAGCTGGAGAGAGTTTAGCAGAACAGATGGGTTGCTTAAATCTGACAAAAATGAGGGCAGCAGGGATTTGTGTGTGGAATGCAGCGGGGATCAGGCCAGGGTTGGAGTGGAGAAGAATTTGCTGGAGCCTGGAATTTGCCCATTTTCCTGTGTTTTTGTGGGAAAAGCAGTGCCTGGGAGGCTCCTCAGGAGAGGCTGGGATTGACTGCACATCTCCCACCAGGAGCAGCTCCTGGAAAAGCTCCAGCTCGGGAATTTCCTGCTCTCTGCTGCTTCCAGCCTCTCCCAGTCATGGAGAATCCCAGACTGGGCTGGAAGGGATCCAAAATTCCATCCCCATTCCATGGGCACTGCCAGGGATCCAGGGGCAGCCACAGCTGCTCTGGCAATGCCAGCCCAGCCAGGAATTCCCAGTTCCCAAAATCCCATCTAAATTTCTCCTCTGGCAGAAATACTTTTTTTTCATAAATAGCATTTCTTCAATAATTTTTAAGTTTGTTTGCTGTTTCTTCCACAGAGGAAGAGATCAGGTCCATTATTCTGAGCTTTAAAATTCTTCATTTATTTAGTTTTACTGATTTAATTATTCACTGGGTTGAAGTATGGAGAAGCTGAGGAGGGCTATAATTTAAATTTAATTTGATGTTGTGCAGTTTGTATAAAATAAGCTGAATTCCAAAGGAAACCAATTAGAGAATTATGGAAAAATCATGGAATGGTTTGGGTTGGGAGGGATTTTAGGGATCCTCCAGTGCCATGGCAGGGACACCTCCCACTGTCCCAGGCTGCTCCAACCTGGCCTTGGGCACTGCCAGGGATGCAGGGGCAGCCACAGCTGCTCTGGCAATTCCAGCCCAGCCAGGAATTCCCAATTCCCATTAAATCTCCCCTTTTCCAGCTGAACCCCATTCCCTGTGTCCTGTCCCTCCAGGAGCAGGTTTATAAACAGACTGTCCCAACTCTAATTGTGCTAACAAGCACAAATAGGTGGATTTTGTGTCCTATTGATCCTGGAATTACCTGAGTGATCCAAAAATCAATCAGCAGCTTCTCCTGGGCAGCTCCACACGGGATCCTTTTTATTAACCCGGCCATGATTTATGATTTTGTCATTAGAGTTAATCTGGAGTTCATATCCATCCTTTGTCCTTCCTTTTCCATGGGCTCTTCCAGAGGAGCGCTGAGCTTCCTTCTCCAAAACAAGAAATAACCCAGGATCACCTTCCCAACCTTCTCTTCCCCTCAGAATTCCCAGAGGATAAAAAGTTAAATATTCCCCAAGTTCTCCAGGATGAAAAGGTTTCACTTCCACTTCCAGCTGAGTCTGGATATTCTTAAAATAACTTCTTAAAAGGATAAAATTGTAACTTTTTGGGAGGGAGGAAGGGATTTGGGAGGATTCACCCACAACACACCTGGGCCAAAATAAAACTGGGAATGCCCAGGGCAATGGAGCCGCTCAGGAAAAAATTCCAGGTGGATTTGGAGGTCCTGGCCGGGGTGTNCAGGGAGTGGCTCCCACACCTCCTCAGCCTGCCCAGAGCTCTCAGTGCCACCTCCAGGAATTCCTGGGACACCTCCAGGGATGGGCACTCCAAACCAGAGGACAGAGATTCCTGGAATTGTGGAATCATTAAGGTTGGAAAAGCCCTCTGAGCTCATCCAACCCTTCCCCAGCTCTGCCAAGGCCAGCACTGCCCTGTGTCCCCAGGTGCCACCTCCACAGGGATTTAAATCCCTCCAGGGATGGGGACTCCACCCTCTACCTGTGCCAGCCCTGGAGAGCCCTTTTAGGGGAGGAATTTTCCCAAATATCCAATCTAAACCTCACAGAATCCCTGAGGCTGGAAAAGATTCCAAGGTCACAGAGTCCCAGCTGTGCCCACCCTGTGCCCACCCAGAGCTCTCAGTGTCACCTCCAGGAATTCCTGGGACACCTCCAGGGACAGGCACTCCAACCCTCCCTGGGCACTTCCAAGGCCTGAGCTCCCTTTCCATGGGGAAATTCCTGCTGCTGTCCCCCCTGCCCCTCCTGGAGCCCCTTTTCTTCTGCCCATCTCTGGGTGGTTGTTGGACCATGGGGTTGTTCCTCTTCCCTTTCCTTAAATCCTGAACCTCAACCAACAAAAGGCCCCCAAATCCCTCAGGATTTTGGATTCTGATGTTCTTTGGGGGTGGGAGAGGGAATTCTCATCTCAGAGCCATTAATTAGACGTATAAGAGGTAAAATTGATGTTGTTTAATGATGCACGTGAGGCTTAAAACCCTTAGAATCCTCTCAGTAAGAATAAAATCAGATTATTCTTGTGCCCGTGCAATTTTACATCGAGTGTTCCAGGCATTAAAAACTATTTCATGCATCATTTGCTTACAATAAATTAAAAATCTCCAAGTATTAAAACACTGGAAAAATCCTCTTTGGAATAAAATGATTTTTATTGCTCCTTTGCTGGGCGACTTTCTGCTGCAAATGTTGCTTGGGCACAAAGTGATTAAGATCAAAAGTGATTTGTTAGACTCAAATATTTTCTTTTCGAGGTGTTTATGGTGAGTTAAAATAAACTCTGCTAATTAGTGAACATCTCTGTTCTGCCAGGGCGCTTTAAATTCATGGCTGGGCAGCAGGCAGCGGTGTTTATTTATTTTAATGTTTATTATTTATGTTGGAAATGGATTTATTCTTCATTTGGTGCGGGGTTTAATAAAGATAAGAGCGACTCCAGAGGATGGGAGCAGGAGGGAAGAGGGAAATAAGAGTTTTCCAGGTTTGTTGGTCTCTTGGAAATGCAGATCTGTTATTGTGTGGATGGAAATGAGAGGGAAAAATGATAATTACGTAAATGATAATTATGTAATTATCAGCCTTGTTTGTGGTTGTGGGGAGGACAGAGCTCGTCTGAGTTATTGTTGCACCTCAGATTTGGGGAAATTCCCAATTTCCAGATCTTTCCTCTTCCAGGGCAGTGTGGAGTCACCATTCCCAGGGGATTTAAAAGCTGGGATGTGACACTTGGGGACAAGGGGCAGAGCTGGGCTTCCTCTGGGAATGGTTTTTGGTAGAGAAGAAAATCCCAAAATTCCCATTGATCTTCACCAAAACTCTTCCTCTGAGAATGATCTTTTGTAGAGAAGAAAATCCCAAAATTCCCATTGATCTTCCCCAAAACTCTTCCTCTGAGAATGATCTTTGGTAGAGAAAAAAATCCCAAAATTCCCATTGATCTTCCCCAAAACTCTTCCCTGTGCAATCCCTGGATTCCCCTCGTGCTCTGGAAAAATCTTAGGGCGTGAGGGACGGGGCTGGGATCTGCCAGGTCCCACCTTGGAGCTGTGGGATCAGGGGATCCCAAATCCCGGAATCCCAGACTGGTTTGGATTAATGGGACCGTAAATCCCACCCCTGGGAAGAGGGGACTGGGGACAGGGAATGGAGGGACAGGACCCAGGGAATGGAGGGACAGGACACAGGGAATGGCTTCAAACTGGAAAAGGGGAGATTTGGGTGGTATTTTGGGAATTGGGAATTCCTGGCTGGGCTGGAATTGCCAGAGCAGCTGTGGCTGCCCCTGGATCCCTGGCAGTGCCCAAGNGATGGGATTTCAGGTCCCTTTAACCCAAACCATCCTGGGATTCCGGGATTTTTCATCCCCTGATCCCTACAGAGAAGGGAAACCAGGAACCCCAAACATCCCAAATTTTGTTTGACACCAATGTGAGATCAGGGCAGGGCTGAGCTCCTGCTCACTGGGATTTTGGGATTTCCCAGTTTTTGGCCTTGAGTTTAACCTGCTCTGTGTCCTCAGCTCTCCCACACTGTGAGAATTCCCATTTTTTAATTCTCTCGTGGTGTGAATGTTCCATCTCCTGATGAACCCCAGTGACCCCTCAGAAATCCCTCCTGCTCTGTTTAATCCCAGTTTTGAACCTGCCTGCCGGGGCCAGAGCCCAAAATCTGTTAATTAATTAATTAAAAATTAATTAATTTTTAGCCAATTAAATTAATTTGGCCAAAGCCAATTAATTAATTGCACCCTGTACACCTTTTAGGATTAAAATGCTCTTTGCCTTTTAAAAATTTCTGGGTTTTTCCCTCAAGCTGAGGAATCTTCAGTTTCTCCTCCTGAGGCTCTTTTGTCCTCCCTCTCCTGGTTTAGTGCACTGCCTGTTCCAACAGGTTGGCTTAGGGTGTGAAAACATCTGTATTTCAATTTAATTCAGTTTTTATTGCTTGTTCCCTGCTCTTTCCTGTGATATTCGAGTTGTCTCTCTGTCTGCTGCAGGTTCCAGCAAATCTCTCCAAAGCCTCTGCTCCCTTTCCTGCAGAAAAACACGGATTTAATTCCTGTTCTTGTGTACAAAAGGTGCAGGATTTTATTTCTCTGAGCATTCCCTGGGAGTGGCAGGTTCTGAATTTCATCCACCCTTTTATTGCCCTTCAAAGCTCCCCTCAAAGCAGGAGAAATTGGATAATTTGGAATAAAATCCCTGCAACCCTGCCTGCCCCCTCTGATCTGATCTCTGATGCCATTCCCAGCCCCTCCTTGGAATATCCCGATATTCCAGGCTGGAAATTCCAAGGGGAATACGGGAATTTGTGTTTTGACACAAATAATTTGGGGTTTTTTATCTTTTTATAGTCCCAGACCCACTCTCTGTGGGGTGGAGCAATCAAGATCTCGGCATAAACAAAAGGAAAAATCAAAAACAGCAACAAAAATAATTCATAAAGATGGAAAAAATGGGAAGGCTGTGGGGGAAAAGGATGGATATCAAGGGAAAGGGTTGGATTAGGGAAAAAAAATCTGGTTTAGGCTGGAGAGTGTGAGTGCCTCAGTAGGAGGTTATTCAAACACTGGAACAATTTATAATAACTCAGAAATTTCGTTATTCCAACACTGGAACAATTTGGAATAATTTGGGAATTTAGGAGAGGGGTGAAGGAGAGGAGTGGGATTTTTTCAAATTTTTTTTTTTTAATTTATTTTATTTATTTTAGTTTTTTTTTAAGCCTGTTAGGGTGGATCTCCATGGTTTATTTTCACTTGAAAGAGGATCCCAGAGTTGATTTTTGTTGGATTAAAGCAGCAGCTGAGAGAGGCCATGGAATGGGAAAGGCCCAGCCAGGGCTGAGTGAACATAAATTGCTTTATTCCTGTTTTATTCCTATTTTATTCCTGTTTTATTCCTGCTTTATTCCTGTTTTATTCCTGGTTTTTTCCTGCTTTATTCCTGCTTTTTTCCTGTTTTATTCCTGTTTTTTTCCTGTTTTATTCCTGCTTTATTCCTGCTTTATTCCTGCTTTATTCCTGTTTATTTCTGTTTTATTCCTGTTTATTCCTGTTTATTCCTTCTTTATTCCTGCTTTATTCCTGCTTTATTCCTGCTTTATTCCTGCTTTATTCCTGCTTTATTCCTGCTTTATTCCTGCTTTATTCCTGCTTTATTCCTGCTTTATTCCTGCTTTATTCCTGCTTTATTCCTGCTTTATTCCTGCTTTATTCCTGCTTTATTCCTGCTTTATTCCTGCTTTATTCCTGCTTTATTCCTGCTTTATTCCTGCTTTATTCCTGCTTTATTCCTGCTTTATTCCTGCTTTATTCCTGCTTTATTCCTGCTTTATTCCTGCTTTATTCCTGCTTTATTCCTGCTTTATTCCTGCTTTATTCCTGCTTTATTCCTGCTTTATTCCTGCTTTATTCCTGCTTTATTCCTGCTTTATTCCTGCTTTATTCCTGCTTTATTCCTGCTTTATTCCTGCTTTATTCCTGCTTTATTCCTGCTTTATTCCTGCTTTATTCCTGCTTTATTCCTGCTTTATTCCTGCTTTATTCCTGCTTTATTCCTGCTTTATTCCTGCTTTATTCCTGCTTTATTCCTGCTTTATTCCTGCTTTATTCCTGCTTTATTCCTGCTTTATTCCTGCTTTATTCCTGCTTTATTCCTGCTTTATTCCTGCTTTATTCCTGCTTTATTCCTGTTTTGTTCCTACTTTATTCCTGCTTTATTCCTTTTTTATTCCTGCCAGTAATCCTCCCCTTCTCCATGCTGAATCCATGGAATTTGGATAACAGATCCCAGCTGTGGGATCTGGTTTGAATTTTAGAGAATTCACTCACAAAGCTCCTTCCCATCAATGTCAGTCGAGCCTGGGCATGGGAATAATAAATTCAGGGAAAATTCACTGAAATTCAGGAAAAATTCACCGAAATTCAGGAAAAATCCACTGAAATTCAGGGAAAATTCACTGAAATTCAGGAAAAATCCACTGAAATTCAGGAAAAATCCACTGAAATTCAGGAAAAATTCACTGAAATTCAGGAAAAATTCACTGATATTCAGGAAAACTGCTCCCCATTCCTGCTCCAATGCTCCCACATTAAAATGCACTCCCAGCTTTGGGAAAAGGGACCTTGTGGCCTTTTCCAGGAGCAGGAAAAGAAGACTCCAAACCTAAATAAAAATAGGAAAAGGAAAATGTCAGGTGCCTTCCCTGAGCCCCCCAGGGCTCTGTGCTCTGGAGATTGTGGGGAATAATTCCCATTTTCCATGGAATTATTTCCAGTAATCCTCCCTGAGGGAGAGGGGGGTCTGGAGGGGCATTCCCAGATCTCCTCCCTGCCCTTATCCAGGCTGGGAATGGATTTTGGAGCAGCCTGGCTGGAGAATTCTGGCTCCTGATCAGCTCCTCAATGAAATCCTGGCTCTTCATGGGCTTGAACATTTGCAGACAGCTCGAGTTCTGCATCTAAATTATTTTTTTCCTGTCTAGCACCATTTTATTTTTTATTTCAGATAGATTTAATCCAGTTTCTGTGATGTGAAAGCAAAGAAATCCGTGTTTGAAAGGCCCTTCTTGCCTTGAAAGCCCCGAAATTCTCTGTGTCAGGGCTTTGAGAGCGAAGCTTTTGTGCTATTTTTGATCTGTGCATAACAAATCATCCCAAAGTGCATTTTCATTTTGTTTAGAGATAATCTGAGCTCAAACAAAACATCTAAAGCTATTAGAAATAATAATAGCAATAATAATA
>VXBR01009551.1:1158631-1172454 GCA_013400215.1 Cisticola juncidis | reverse complement strand
GCCCGCCTCCCGCCGCGGCTGCACACGGGACGGGCCCGCAGCCCTTCGCTGCACTCGGGAGGCTCTCAGCGGATTGTCTCCCTGCAGGTTAAAATGTTTGTCACTGTGCGGATGACCCATCCCACCTCCGCGGGATTTCCTGGGAAATAAAAGGGCTTCTTTCCCGCTGAGGATAGAAGCGTGAGAAGCCCTTCCCCGCCCCGCCGGAGCCCCGGCCGCGCTCGGAGGGCGCCTCGCCCCGGCCGCCGAAGGCACGGCCCTGCGTCCGTCGGGTGTCAGAGACACCTGAGCAAAAGGGCAATAAAACACCACCAAAACAACCCAACAACTTCGTCACCAAAACGAGCGGTTTCTCTCCGAGAGCAGATGAACCTTGCAGGTGGTGCCTGTGAGTCTTGCACGAAGAGCCCCAAAGGGCTGCCAGCCCCTTTTTTCTTTCCCTCAGACCCTTCCTCAGTCAGGATCAGCTGTCAAGATGTTGAGCACAGAACTTTGGGAAGAAGAAAAAACAAAATCCCTCAAAACCAGAGATCAGTTGTCACTGTTCTGGAAGTTATTATTTAAAAGTAGCTCTTGACATTTTCAGCGCAGGTACTCAAAAATGTCACCTATATTTTGGTTAGGCTTGTGTTCTGTTTCCCCAGGGAAAGGAAAACAGCCACACAGCCAGGGCAGCACCTGAAGCAGAGTGGGAGGTGGTTCTGCTCAAAGGTCGAGTGAGGTGGTTGTACCCTGCTATTCCATTCTCACAGGACCCCCTGGAGTGCTGCATCCAATTCAAGGGGCCCCCATTGTAAGAAGGATGTGGATCTGTTGGAGTGAGTCCAGAGGAGGGCCATGAAGATGATCAGGACTCTAAAGACAGGCTGAGAGAGTTGGGGCTGTTCAGCCAGGAGAAAAAGGTCTAAGGTGACCACACAGCAGCCTTCCAGTTCCTAAAGGGGCCTACAAGAAAGCCAGAGAGGAACTAGTTACAAGGCCATGTAGTGACTGGACAAGGGTAAATGCCTCAAAACTGAAAAGGGGTAGATTTAGATTAGATTTTAGGAAGAAAGTCTTTAGTGGGAGGGTGGTGAGTCACGGGAACAGGTAGCCCAGGTAAGTTGCAGATGCCCCGTCCCAGAAGTGTTTAAGGCAAGGTTGGATGGGGCTTTGAGCAACATGGTCTAGTAGAAGGTGTCCCTGCCCTTGGCTGGGGGTGTTGGAACTAGATGACCTTTAAGGTTCCTTCCAACCCAAACCATCCTTTGGTTCTATGAAAGAATGACTTAAAGTGGTAGGATGACTCAACAGCCCTTCAGCAGTAACATACAAGTTTCTCTTGATAGCTACTCTACAAAGAGCTGGAAACAGAACCAACAGAACCACACCAGTCATTCCCAAGGCTTTATTTAGTTAAAAAAATCCAATAGAAATTTTGAAACACTTTGAGGAGCTGTGTGTAGCAGAGAACTGTTGAGAATTTGATTCTGACCATGCCCGTGTTCTTGTAGTATTCTTGCACTTTTAGATTGGTCCCTATAAATATTTCAGCTGAAAGTACTAGAGAGGAAGATCTCTGTTGACCCTGAGCACTAGAGGTGGCACAAGAACAAATGACTGTTCAGAGATGGGTGATATATCTGAAACAGTGCTGCCATGATTGTAAGTGTACCACAGGGTTGATCCTGAAGTACTGGGGCATGAGAGGCTGTGTTAGGGTACAGGATGGAATCCCAGCAGACACAGTAACTCCTAGCATTAAAACTTCCCTCATGCAGTGAAGTCTCTCAGCTCATAAGTTTTAATAGCCTGAAGCACTTGGTGTTTCTCTGATGGCTTTTCATCCTCTGGAAGTTTCAAGTGGTATTTCCCACTGTCTGTACAAACAGGCCTTGACACCTGCTTTTTTAAGAAAAATATTCTTACTCAGGAGGGCAGTGAGGTTCTAGAGCATCCTTTTAGTAGTGCCACAGAAGGTTTTTATAATAGACTCCTTTACATTTCAAACTAGGAGAAGCTGATGCAGTGCCTGCCTGCCATGGAACTACATCCATCAGCTAATAATTTCCTTTCCAAGATTTCCCTTCAGGGTTCATACAAGAAGAGGTTTGGTCTGTCAGCAAAACCCTCAGCATCATTTGTAAAAAATGGGACAGGCAAGGATGGAAAATCCATTGGGAAAACTTGAAGGATGCATTTTTAGAAGTGAAGAACCAATTATGTACTGGTGAAAGCCCAAGCATGTTGAAGACATGTGACTTATTAGTAATACACTAGAACAGGAGGATCTGTAGCCAGACAAGGTGTAAATAGAAAAAAATAGGACTTGTCTCTCTGAGGAGTTTATTCAGAAAGAAAATAGGCTCAAATTTAGTTACTGGTGTTCAAAGGTGTCTCTTCATGTGGACTTTCTGACAGAAGGGTTTCCTTGGAAGAACCATCCAACCATAGTTCTTATTATGTTTAAAAGGTTGGCATTAACACTAGACAGCAAAACACAACTTAAGGTGACATTTAAAATTTTACATTAAAATGCACACTTACAAAATTTTCAGCCTTCCTTTAATTAACACGAAATGACAGAATGGTTAAGGTTGAAGGGACCTCTGGAGATCATCCAGTCTAACATCCTTGCTAAGGCAAGGGCACCTACAGCAGGTTACACAGGAATGTGTCCAGCTGGGTTTTGAATGTCTCCAGAGAGGGATTAATTATCTTCTTTAGTACAATCTTTTGTCTTCCATCCAAGCCTCCACACAGGTGACAACCCCTTCTGCACATGTAGACAGACATTTAGCAGTACATGATTTGGCTGGCACGGAAACAAAGTGAATTCAGGAAGTGGGGAGACAGAGCAGTTAGGCAGGTACTTTTAAGATTAGATGAATCAGGTTTTCATGACAAGGTACACAGAAAGAAAATAAAAAATAGACACCAAGCTTTATGAAATGATAAAAAGATCTCATAAATTAAGGAGATATTTCTTGATTGATCTTAATCTGAACCTGAGCGGCTGCTCAACAAGAAAAATAGACTTTTCCAGATCAATATGGATCTAAAACAGTGTTTTACCCCTTGCTATTTCTAATTTATACATCTATTTTGAAGTGCAGAAGAGGATCACTCTTATGTAACTGTGCATCCAAGCACGGTCTGGTGAAAAGAGCCCTACACTGTGGTACATGTCTTCAGTCATAAGTGTGACAGAGTGACACATGGCTCAGCAACGCTGGCAGCAATTTTGTCCACACAGTCAAACAGAAAAAAAGAGCTACGAACGCATTCAGTTCAGCTCATTGTGGCACTGACGGTATGTCAGTAAAGAGAATTGCGCTTGACATGCCACTGCCCTACAGAAGATGGCACTAAAGATATTTAAATTCTGGGAAAGGGTACTGCTGCCTCCGGAGGCACAGCTTGAAGCAAGGAGGACAAAAATCTCTAGTTGTTTTCTACATAGATGAATCGAAGGACTTCAGAATTAATTACATAATAAATAACATGACAATAAAAAGACTGAAGTTGTACTTTGATCTTATATTATATACTAATTTTTATTATTGTACCAGTGAGCGATTAGTGTTCTGTACAGCACTAGAAGGCAGCATAAGAACTGGTGTCAGGAAGTATTATTCCTAGTTTTGTAGGACGACACTGTGAGTTCTAGTTTGTAGGAATGGAGGCGCAGGAAGACTCAATATCTCATCCTAGGTTATATGGCTCTGAGAATAGCACTGAGACTCTAGGCTGGTGTTTCACCCATTAGAACCAGCTTCGTCTGGTCCTTTCTGGTTCTTTCCTTTGGAAACGTGGCAAGTCTCCTAATACTTCAACAATAACAAGAACAACAACATAAACCTGAATGTTCTGGTATATGGAACAGCAAGATATTTTCCATTCATCTTCATGGAATCAAATGCTCCATGTAAGATGTAGCAGAGGAAGAACTATAACTGTACAAGCCAGGCATCTATTAGGAGGAAGAATCAAAAAGAGAGACATAGGTCATGCAGAATCCCAAGAGTAATTATGCCTGCTATCATTCTGTCATGGTGTGATGCTATTTTTTTTCTGACACTACAGAAATAAATGAAATATTTTTATGAAATAAAAATATTGGTGTTTGAAATACATTGATTCCTGCCACAACAGGAAATCTGGCAGAAATCTGAGCGGAAGATAACAAATTTAAAATGCAGAGTTCAACTCGTTCACTGCTGAGTTTAGTGAGTTAAATCAACTCATACAAAAGTTGAGGAAAGATTGCATTGGAGCAATGAAGAAGATGCCCAGTAGCTGAGAAGCAGAGCCAGTAGAGAGGAATACAAACCACAGAAGGGTACAGCAGCAAGAAAGAAAAAGCACTCAAGAGTTTTGCCTTTTTTGTAGCAGTCACTCAGGAAACCACAGCCAGAGGCTGTGGTTTGAAATTGCAGCACGTGTAGCAGCAAATAAACTTCATGTTGCCGTTCCCTCCACACCTTCCACTCACTCCCTGCAGCTCTTCTTGCCCAACATCATTGCCTAGTGCCCCACAGTTTTGTCAGTGTGGAAGTTCATATGGCTTCCCTGTAATGAAGATCAAGGAATTAATCCATCTGAAAAACAATCCAGCAAAGCAAAACATTTGTTTCTTCATCAGCTAAAACAGTGGGACAGTCCAGTGCTGAGTACAGCTGTGCAAACAACTGTGTTGCTCACTGCAGGTCCTGGAGTTGGAGGCACTGTGTTGAATTAGGTGGGAGGGAGATAGACAGGATAAGAATGAGCAGGAAGGAATGACATCAGTGTTAATGCCCTAAACTAGTATTGCCAGTGGGCAGTTCATTGTGCCAAACCACAACCAAGGCTTCTAAACACGGATGTTCTTTTTCATTGTGTTCAGGATGAAAGCAAATACTGTATATTTTACCAGGAATATACCTGGGTGTCATGCATGATGAATTTGCGAAGGCCTCAAATAATTACTGCCTTCCACAGAAAGGAACGGCAATAGTGCTTTAAAATAGAAAAAACACTATTATGTGGGGGACAATGCCTCTATAAAATTCAAACTGCTGCATGATGTGATGGTCTGCTTTTGGAATTAAAGAAATTGATAGCACCAAATGGCATGCTGTTGGTGGGAAATAATATCCTGGCTGCAGACCAGGCTTCAGTGAACTCCACCAATGTTTGCACATACAGCAAAATGGGCAGCAAAACTGAACAGTGATCTGGGTTTCTGTCTTTCTCCTGTTTGGACGAATGCCTGTTTAGAGACACACAACCAAAGCATAAGGAGCTTTTTACAAACTGTGCTGAGAAGAAAAAAAAATATCCATCACCAATTTTACTTACTTTAATTGGGATTTTATTTACTCACAATACCACCTCATATACTTAGTTAGGTGGAACATAGTATAGCACACCAATGTCTTATTACAGTTGCCAAAATCGTAAAGGAACCGTGTTGACAGAGATCATCCTGGATAAACCTTGCACTGGCAAATAGACTTTTGGGTGCTTACAAGACTGAAAACATGATTTCAAACATCCTGGTTTTGACAAACCTTGAATGCATACCAGTATGATGTTTTTTGAAGTCCATCACGTTATTGTGTAATGTTTCATGGATGATCTTCCACAAACTCCAGCTCTTCTTTACAAAACTGTTCTTTGCTTCAGAACAGGTCTCCATCTGACAGTTTTGCAAGTGCTTCATGTTTCACAACAGAAGCACTTAGACCTTCCTACCTTCTAACATTGCTACTGTTAAACCATTTCTCCCGGTGATAAAAGATCTTACTAAACCCTAAGCTTATCTTCCCGTGTACCTGCAGCTCCTCCCAGCTGCATATAGTTTATCCCATTTGGTGGATCCTGATGGTTCTGACAATGAGTCATTAATAACTATTTTACTGCAATACACAAAAGCTTCTATCATGACATAGGCAGAAATTATGCCTGACAAAACTATGTTGCAATGTCTCATTCAGTCTTCCATCAGATAACAACGAGGGAATTATTTAGTTTGCTGCTCTGTCTCTTTGTGCACGTGTGTGTGTATGTGTGTGTGTGTAAAAGAATAGACTGGGTTTTTTTAATCTGAGCTGGACAGATTGTGGAAGCTGTTTAAACTGCATATTAAACACTCAGTACTTGGAAAGGATGCAATACCTAGGGCAGGGACATGACAAACTGTAAGCAGACATTACACTAATGATGAAACATACAATAGGTTTGAAATCTTTACTACACAATAATTATATTTTTCCTGGCATCTGTTGCATGATCTTAACAAACAGTGCTTGATTAAACTCTTCTGACCCTGTGAGCATGACGCAGGTGTCACCTTTATCTTTCAGTTGAGAAAACTCGGGAAGAATGAGAGTCAGGGTTGACTCTGTGCACCAGGGCTGCCATTATACTTTCAAATCAAGTGAAAGAAGTCTTGTGACAAAGGAAATGTTGATAGTTGGATACCAAACAGATATCAAATTTTCCAGTCATCACAACAGAAGTGCAGCATTCCTCCTGCTAATGTGTGGATTGCTGAGAAGTGTGGGAGGAGTTTTTATATGTTGTCATAAAGATTGAAGCTCCACAAAAAATTACCTGCAGAACAGTTTTAAATCCTATTTCATTATCTCAGTCTTTCTCAGATGATGTGTCTAAATTGCCATAATTGCCAAGACAACAGAAAACACACATCTGGCATAAGCAAGTAAACCTGCCCAGCACAGCTTGTCTATTGAAAAATGCTTTGTGCTTCAGACCTGTATGCCTGCACCACACACTACAGTATTCCTTTTCCTGGGGGCTGTGACAGGCTATGACTGAAATGCTGGTTTTTAGTAGCACACAGAATATATGCTGCTGTTCAAGACATTCATCTACAACCTGCAGTCATTCATGGCTCAAGTCTACAAGTTCTCTCAGTTCACTGAAAACATACTTCCCTAAACTGTACATCACACTGATACTGTATCACTCCTTTACCACAAAGACTTAGGCAAGCATCTGTCAGCCTGGTGGTATTCTTGGAGAGGATGTTTTTAGTGGATGGCTAATTCAAATGCAATGGATTTGGCTGTTCAAATACATAGAGCAGATAGATGTGAAATAATCTCCGAGTTAGTGGCAGTGATCAAACTGTCAGAAAAAGGCAGAAGGTAAGTGCAATGTGACCAATTCTGACATTTAAATCCATGGTAGGACGGGGGACCAAGCATAGCAAGAGCAAGGAATGTTCTCAGAGATGGTGAGTCTGTGATATTTCCTCAATCTGGGCCTTCCAAATTAAAGATCAATGCATTTCCAAGCCTAGCTCTTAGACTTTCTTTTGGCGGCTAGGAAACTTTGTATGGAAAACAGCCAAGTCAAAGCTGAGCCAGCTTTACAGAAGAGAAATATAATCTGTAAGACAAAATGACAATGACAAGCTAGGTTGGTCAGATGGGGACAAAAGTGTAGGTACCTTCTGAACTATCTTGAAAGTCATTACCATTAGTCTTAGCTCATTAGGCTTCAAATAGTTACCATTACTCTTGCCACTGTCTGCAAACAAGTTCAAATGACTGTATAGATAATAAGACAGTGAAAAATCAAATTACCCTGTAATTAACTGTCAGGCTGTCCTGAATATCAGAACAGGTGAACAAAAATACAGTGCAATTCTTTTGAGTGTGATTTTGTTGCAGGGGGTAAACTCCATTAGCCTAATCTTCAGGTAAGGAAATTATAATTAGAGAAAAAAAAAGATTAATTTTCACCAAGTTTAGTTTCTAGCAAAGTGCTCTTAGCTGTTCCTTACTGCTGCAGTACATTTTTTACAAAATAAAGCAGCTTTTAACGGAGTTGCTGTTTTGAATTGAACCTCCATAGTACCGGAGTGCACTTCTCTGTATGGACCATATAATTTGTCTTTTATATTTGTCCTATCAGATATAAAATAACTTAGCATGTTGGCTTATAGTAACTGTAAACAACAGAAAGATATTTTTATTTTTGTCTAAGAAAACCTTTAATGAAGATACTTCTATATCCAGAAGTCATGAATACAGGAGAGCTATACTTCTGATTTCCTTTTAAACTGTCTTTCTCCCAAGGTAGATAGGATTTTTTTCTCGGTCTGGGTCCATGAGTTACCAATGAAGTTTGCTCCCCCTCATCTCCTTACTCTTTTGACAAACATGTTTGTGGTTTTGGTTTCAAGTTTTGGATGGAAGTTTAACCTGATTGAGTCAATGGTGATTTTAACTAGAAATTTCAGTCAAAGAATAATTTCAGCCAGTTCCATTCCTACACTTCCCAGTTCTGAAATTATTAGACACTTTATGTCCTGGCTCTGCTGGACACTGAACAATGAGGAATCAGCCTCTTTTACAGTCATGACCTCAGATTTGCTGCTTAAGTTTTCAACATGCTTTGCAATCTTTATTCTGAGGAAAGCCTAGGAACCAAGTACCGGAAATCCAGACACTACTAGTGCATTTCAGAAAAGAACACAATTTCAGCCAAGCAATGTTTTAATCTGTATGAAATCCGTCTGTAAAGGGTCAGCTATGGAATGTAACATATGTAGAAATAGGTGCAATTCCCATGTTCCTATAAAGTATCTGATTTTTTGTCACATACTAAGCAGCTATTCAAATTAAAAATACACAGATCTCAGAGCTATCATTACCTGATGCTGCAGTTCTGGATCAAAGCCCTCTCTTGGCTACATCCAAACTATTTCCCCAGTTCTATCTTTTTTTTCCTGTCTGATAATCTGGTTGCCAAACTGCTAGTTGAAGATAACTTCATAGTGTGAGTGTTAACAGTTTTGGTGTGTCTCATTCCAAGTTCCAGCTAAATTCAAAGGTAGGTGGCGAAAAAAACTCCGTCCCTATGGAGCTGGTTAAGTTTATCACTGGCCTTTTCCAGCTGCAAGGCTGTCTTAAGCAGCATATTAGATTTCCAGTGGAGCACATATGTGACCTTCCACTACGAGCTCAGGAAGCCTTGGGGTGACAGGCAGTGTAACCAAGGGAAACACCAACCTGCAGCAGAAGGCTCAAATCCTTACACCACTCCTTGGCTATTGAATATAGTACAGGTGCATACATTTTCTATTATGGTAAACAGATTTTCATTAGACAGATTAAATAACACACAGCAGGTACAAGTAATACAGAAAACAGACACCACACAAGTGCTTTAATTATAATTTCAGAAAAAACCCAAATCTTGTTACAAAAGAAATGTAATACTAGAGCACTGGGACTAGTTTGCTGTCTTTGTATTTGTACGTGGAATAATGCAGGAACTCTATCAAGCACAAACCTGAAACATGCCAAACTGTGTTCTTTGGAGTTGAATTAAGGATGTTTTCACAGTCCAAGTTTCCAGTCCAGCTCATTATGAATGACCCTTTTTTTTCCATGATTGTGAGGATGGTGATTTTATGGTTTTCTTGCTTCCCTCTTAGATGACAGATTTCCATCTGAAGTCAAGTTGCAATACTGGATGTAGCTCACAAGCAAGGGAAGCCTGTTTATGCTCCACTCTCAGTGCACAGTGAAGGGTCATGGGTCTTAATTCATGCAGCTTTGTTTACTCCAATAGTGAGAAATTTAAATGAACAGTAGAAGATGAATGCAGATAGAGAAGCTGAGACAGCACTCATTTATTTTGGGGAAAAGCCAGTTATTAAAGCTAAGGAGGAGAAACAGCCAGCTTTCTAGAAGTGGGTTCAAGGGGCAGGCACGTGGAAGATAAACTGTGTTGCCCTAAGTGCCATATGCTGCCCATTACAGGTATAAAACATCTTTTGAGACTACTTTGAGACAAGACTAGACTGACTCAAATAGTACTTCAAATTAAGTGATACAGAATTTACAGCACAGCAGTGTGAACTTCAAGCAAAATATCAAGTTCCTCTTCATTTCTGATTGGGTCCCTTTGCTACTTTAGCTCTGCAAGTTGTCTGTAATTCCTGCTAGACCAACTCTAAGAGAAGGAATGGTGATTTAATCTTACAATGTGGAATGTCAGAGAGACTGGGAGTGGTTTGCTCAACTCATTTGAAAGGTACCTCAGATAGGGAGAAGGTTTTATGAAGAAAAGCTGTGCAGGCTATATAGAAAAAAAGGAGCAATGGAAGGAGCATTGGATATCATTCTGGAAGTTGAAGCACTTCTTTTGGATAACCAACAGAACAAAGAAAAGGCGCTTTTTCTTGGGTTTTATTGAAAAAAAAAGGTGTTTTAGAAGTATACAGCTGAGTGAGGAACAGTCAGGTGGTAAAACATCTCTTTATCAGATAAAGTCTACTGTACTGATATTCTTCACAACATACTGGGGGAGAACAAGAGAAGGAGAAAGACACTGCCTCCACCCTCTCAGAGGTGACAATCCTTTTTTTCATCTGATCAAGACAATGAAAAATGAACTTCACTCCTCCCACTGCTATAGTCTCTGTGACTATGGGGAAGCAGCACTGACCTAATGGCAGTCCCAGGCAGTTGAGACTGGCCACCCCTAACCCTTAAGGAAATGCTTCTCAGTGCAGGTAAGAAGATAAGAAAAAAAAACCACATGCTGGTTCCCAGCAAAGCTGGTAGCATGCACTGCCAGTGTATCTGTGTTCCTACATCCTTTTCTCGCTCTCCAGATTACTTAGAGAGGACACGTAATATAAACAATCACCTCCCTGTCTTCTTCCTTCTCAAAAGCTGTGACGTACCCCAAAAAATCCTTTACCCCACTTTTAACCAAAAACCTTTGATATTGTTTTGCCTCTAGGCCAACACAGTGTGTTTGTGATTCCTGGATCTCCTCTGGGCACCCTCTCTGGTCCTTTCCACTCCCACTGTTTGAATAGCTAACTGTCCCAACAATAGGATCTCAGCAGTAGGAATATTTGGAGAAGCTGGTTCCAGAAGGCTGCTCTCTCTAACTGTGGATGCAGGAACACTGTATTAGCTCACGATCTTTAAAACCTGCTTCAGCATCAGCTTCCCAGAGAGGCTATCAGTTTTAAAACACAAAAGAACATTCATTTTTTATCCTTTTCCTTGAGTGTGAAAAAAAGTGTTTATTGTTTTCTTACACCTAAGAAAGTGGAAGGGAAAGGGGGAGCCAGTAAATCCTGAAAAACTGGGGACTTATTTCAAAGCTGTTGTCTTCCTGGATCCTTTCATGCAAATTTTTATCACTAGGTAGCTCAACTCAGCCAGATTCAACATCATGCAGATCCCAGATACAGCAAGCATGAAAATAGTAAATGTGGTTTTCTCAGTGGGCCGAGACACAAAACAATCCACGGTGTTGGGGCAGGGCCAAGCGCTGCACTTCACCAGGCGGGGCATCTGGTAGCCATCGTACATGTAATAGAACACGTACATGAAGACGGCCTCAAAGACGATCCTGAAGAAGATGCTGCTGGTGTATGTCCACCACAAGGGGCCCCGGATGTGAATCTTTGCATTTTTTAGCTCTTCAATATCAATTTTCTCACCATTTCTGAACCGCCTTTTCTTCTCATGCCTCGTGTAAGCCACGTGCATGGCCACCAGCAGCGCAGGTGTGGAGACAAAGATCAGCTGCAGGGCCCAGAGTCTGATGTGAGAGATGGGGAAAAAGTGATCATAGCAAACATTTCTGCAGCCAGGCTGAAGCGTGTTGCAGACAAAATCTTGTTGTTCATCTCCCCAGACCCTCTCTGCAGCCACAACCAAGATCATGATACGGAAGATGAAGAGGACTGTGAGCCATATCTTCCCAATACTGGTGGAGTGCTTATTCACACCTCCTAAGACAGCCTGCAGAGTTCCCCAATCCATCTTCTTTTCTGTGTCCTTTTACCTGCAGGATGACAAAATACACACAATGGTCACTTTTCAAACTGAAAAATCAATTCTAGAACAGTGAAAAAGAGAACTTACCAACAGTCTCTCCAGAGGCATACGCAAGTGTAAGTCACTTTCATTCATGTCACCTGTATGTTTATGGATTCAAACAACTTATTCAACTCTCTCCTTCTATCAGTTTATGATGGGTCAAGCATACCTCAGGGTATTTCTCAACAAGGCTTTGGGCAGGAAATGAGTACATCCTAAATACAGTTCCTCTATACCTCCTCTATGCTTTCCTTCCCTTTCTGTGGTTGACTCTGGTCAGTGTTTTGCCTTTCAGTGCACTTCCCAAAGCAATAGAAATTATCACTGCATGAGTTAAGCCACATCTAGACCAAGTAGATACTTCTCTAGCATTCATTACTGGATTTCTTTGCCAACACATAGCCCTAGAAGGCTGAGTTGCTTTCTTTGTCCCAGAGGTACTACTTGGCCTTGTCCAGCAGAAGTCCTTCCTCCACCCAGGCACCTCCAGCAGGCTTTCAAGGCTTTCTGTTGCAGCTCAGACAAGGCCCTTAATCTCAAAAGTACAAAGTTTGCATTTGCCAACACTGGTGAGAAGCCTCAAGCCAGCTCTGTCAGGGCTGCATGCTTATAGAGCACAAACCAGCAGGCAAAGGCAGAGCAGAGCCTGCCCTTCCACATTCATTGCTATGTCATCCAAAAAAGGAGGCAAGCACAGTCATAGAGTTGAGAAGAAAAAGCCCTCAGCTAAAGAGTTTATGTTGATTTTCTAGATGCTATCACACTCCATCAGAATACAGAAGTCAAACATCAGAGAAGTTCCATTTCAGCTTTCCTCCTACTCTTAAAAACTAAAATCCACACTCGTTGCCCTTTTGAAAGTCAGTTTTGCTGAAGTTCAACTTCAGTCTCAGAGCTCAGCTTTCACTGATTGCAGTCATTTGGAAACTGTCACTGAAGTGGACAGAACACTTTGAAACCCGAGCTGGGAACCTGCATAGCTGGTCCATCATCTCTCAAGGCTAGACTGGAGAGCCACACAGGCCATGGATAAGAGTTCAATCTCTTCTTGGTGCTGGCTGCGTGCTGTGGGGAGAGCATGGCACCCTGCAATGCAACACTGGCAAAAGTTCACAAAAATCTCTCATTCTCACACAGAGAGTGGGGAAAAAAAAAGAGAACTTTTTACCCTGGTGTAGTTACATCCCAACCAAAGGACAAACGTGCCCCAACACATACCCTTGGTACGAGGGCCCAGCTTGTATGGACAAGCCTGGAGGCAAGAGGGAGAGGTCAGATTTACTGTGATGCGGAAAGGTGAAATTGGGTAAGGCAAAAAAGAAAACAACTCTGAGAAGATGGCTGGAATTCCTGAGACTTCTCACGCTTTGTCTCTGCTGAAACTGGCACCATTTCATACAACATTTTGCACGCACGTGTGCTACAGGCTGTGATGAGACAGCTGCATCATTCTGGTAAGAGTTTCCTCATGTCTGTCGAATAGTCATTACAATGAAGTCAATGAAGCCTTCACAAAGGGCTAATCAGAATCAAAGGAAAGTCCGGGAAGTGCATATGGCTGAGCTGAACAGCCTGGGTTCCAAGTGCCGTCTCACACTGCAGTTCTGAAACAAGGCTGCAAGTGTTGGGGCGGGGGGAAAGCTTTTCTCCGTCTCATCTGCCACTACTGAAACACTGCAATTGGCTTTTAGGGAACCAATCTACCCGGACACCCAACTTGTCAGCCAAGACACCATTATTGAAAACCCCTCCGAATCGCTACTCTGGGCATAGGAGCTGGATCCCCGCTTTTCCCTCCCTCCACGCCGACCTTTATCCCGCCGAGTTCCCGCGCGGCTGCGAGCCTTCAGCGGAGGGAAGCGGCAGCACCGCCGTCCGCTCCCGTCGGCAAACACCGCGTTTGCTCCGAGGTCCGACGGCTCCTCCCGGGACGGGCGGCGCGGTCCGAGCCGTACTCAGCGCCCCCGGCCCGCT
>VXBR01009551.1:1048139-1157914 GCA_013400215.1 Cisticola juncidis | reverse complement strand
CCGGGTCGGGCAGAGCGGACCCAGTACCTGCTAATACGGCCTGGAGCAGGGATTGATTCCCAAGTGTTGGCAGAAAACATGTCCCGGAGGGAATTCTGTCCCGCTCGACACTCCGAAACTGCCCCTTAACCGTGGCAGAGGAAATCGTCACCTTGAGAAAGTTCGGACAATGGTCAGATGAAACGCAGCTCCCACTGACTTTCTCAAGGGTGAGGCAGGGCTAGAGAGTGAGACCTTAGAGACCTTAGAAGACCTGAGTTTGGAAGACAATGTATAGGTAAACTAGCTAATGAATTGATAATAAAAATTCATCTGGGTAGCCAGATATAGGGATAACAAGGGCATCAGGCAGCTAAGGGCATGTTAGATGCTTGGTTTTCCTTTGAAAAGGAATTCCTCTCTAGAGTGCACAGTCTTGATTTCACTGCTGCTCTGCAAAGGGAGTGGGGGTTAAAGTTGGTTTTGTGAGAGAAAGTAATCTAGCAGGAAGTATAAAGAGTGACTCAAATCAGAGTTACTTGCCATGTGAAGATCTGTCACTGGGTGTTATTTGTCTGATGATTGAGCTCTGTTGTTCACAATTTAAAAAAAAAGTTTCTTATTTTTATAGTTCTCCTTAAACCCCATCTTTAAGGAAAGGTTTTGTGGACCAAATCCAAGGCAGCCAGGCATGAATTACTTGCATCAGCACTAAAAGTCCTTAGGCTTTCCTTGTAAGATATAAAGTATACCCAGTGTTGCTCCCAGGCTCAGGTTAGCCTCACACACTCTGCACTTCACCTAAAGCATCCAACCAAGTATGACTTCTAATAAATGATACTCGATTACAACTTAGAGTCTTGGCTTCTCAAAACACTGACAAAATTCCTACCAGAAATGAATGCTGTGTTAAAAAGGATGTGTAGGAAAAATAATAAAAAAATTTCTGAGTATATAAAGTACTGCTGCAAATGCTGTGTTTGTTACTGTATGTTAAAGTAAAACTCTGTATGTTAAACTTAGTACTGAGCCTGGTTTTATGACATGTATCTGGAAGTAGGAATGCTTTCATCAGTACAGACTTAAATAACAAACTTGATCCACTAATTTGTATAGATAAGAATCAGTAGAACTTGAACTTGTGTATCTTGCAAAGTTACAAATTAATTTGGCTTTGCTCTCAGAGGTTTAGAAAATTAAGCTGAACTTCATAGAATATTCTGAGTTGGAAGGGACTCACAAGGATCGAGTCCAACTCCTGGCCCTGATGTGACACCCCAAGGGTCACATCATGTGCCTGAGAACATTGTCCAAACACTTCTTGAACTCTGTCAGGCTAGTGCTGTAACCATTTCTCTGGGGAGCCTCTTCCAGTGCCCAACCATGCTCTGGGTGAAGAACCTTTTCTAACACCCAACCTAAACCTTCCCCGACACAGCTTCAGGCCANCACTGACCAGGAGCCCCAGGTCCTTTTCTGTGGCTCTGCTCTCCTGCATCTCATTCCCCAGGCTGTCTGTACATCCACGGTTGCCCCATCCCAGGTGCAGAATCCGGCACTTTCCCTTTGTGAACTTCATCTGGCTGGTGATTGCCCAGCCTCTGACTTGTCCAGGTCTCTCTGCAGGGCCTCCCTGCCCTCAGGGGAGCCAACAGCTCCTTCCAATTTACTATAATTGGTGAACTTAGTATATCTTTGAGTCCTGCATCCAAGTAATTTATGAAGACGTTGAAGAGCACAGGGCAGAGGATGGAGCCCTGTGGAACCCCAGTAGTGACAGGTCACCAGTCTGGTGTCACCCCATTCCCTGTACACTCTGTGCCCAACCCATGAGCCAGTTGCTTACCAGGTTTGCATGATGTGTTTCTCCAGCTGTGTGCTGGACATTTTGTCCAGAAGGGTGCTGTGAGAGTATTAAAAGCTTCACTGAAATCTAAGATCTTTAAATAATCTAAAAAGAAAGATCTTGAATAGTTAACTATGTTTTATGAAATTATACCCTGGTTTGATACACAGTAATGCTTGTAAATGCTTGGAAAAAATTCGCATCTGGTTTTGCTCAATACTGCCCCAGCATTTTTCATTTACAACCGAACAAATTCTATGTTAAAGCTGAGTGCTGTTTTTAGTTTCCTTGATTTTTGTTTGCTTGTTCATGTATGTAATACTTTACTGGGGAAGGAGATTCTAGCAAGGAATTCTGACTGATTATAAATCCATGGTTGCAGACACTTTTCTTAACACCTATCTCATTGGCAGGAGGTTCAAGAGACAAGTTTTAACAACTCTGGAATCTGTAAAGGTTCATCTGTAAGGAAGGGGTAGCACTGAAGCTGGTGAATGATATCAAGTGCTCATGTACATACAAAACATTGTTTCTTGTGGGGCATAAAGTAATGCGGAAATAAAAGCTTTATAAAAATAGGAAAATAAATACTGTAGTAACTTCCTCAACTCAGAAACAGGTTTGACCTTATCTCAGGATAGCAGAAATCTTGCCATCATCTCCCAGTAATGCTCTATGGCTTTCCAAAGACTGTGTCTTCATCTCTGCATTTAACAGCCCCCAGGCACCTCCAGAGGCTCTGTCTGGATCTATACTTTAAATATTTTTAATACCACTTGTTTTACTCTCTGCTTTGCCTAACTATGTTTTGATGTCACCTCTATATGGATTATATAAATATGTAATATTTATCCCATACATATATATATATATAAATCCACATGATCCTGGAGTAATTAACTCAATAGCTTAATTATGTGTGGTGAAAGAGAAAAAAAAAATAACTTCCTGAAAACTTGCTCTTAGATAATTTCATGGGACATTCCTGACTCCTCACCATTGGGAGTAATAACTGATTGTTTTTTTCCTGTTCATCACCTTTAAGAGTGCATAAATTTCTGTCATATCCACTCTCCATCCTTTTTGTTCTGCGCTGAAGGGCCTAATTTGTTGAAGCTCCATGCAGGAGGTGTTATATATCTTTAATATTCTCATCACAACTTGTGATGTGTGTCATTTTTACAAGAGCATTCAAAGTACCTACATAGTTTAAATTAACAGAGCAGTGCCTCCTGGGGCATTTGCCGTAATTTTCTAATAACTCTTATTTACTTGTTTCCATTTTTCAGATACCTTATAGTTGATTTTTTCCATAGTCAATCCATGATTCTTTCCCAAGCATTGTTAGAAATTAGAAGAGTACCTCCTGGGGTACATATATGCCCATACACTTGAATATCAGCAGATGCCCAGATTCACTTGCAATTTTATTACCTTGTTAAACTGGATAAGATCTGCTATCCTTCATGGTCAGGTTTAGTTTTGACTACCACAAAGCACCATTTTTATAATTCATGAAGATTTTGATTTTTGCTGATTCATATGTGTAGCAGCCTCCTTATTCACCACTTTTGCTTCAAATGAGGCTCTTTCAACACCTAGCAGCTTACTCACTACGTGTCATGCATAATTGTCATTAATCAACTGGAAATGCAGCCATAGACTCAGACCACACTTTGGAAATAGTTTTCATTTCTTTGAGGCTGGATTAAATCACCCTAAAACACATGTTACACCTGTCATTTTTGCACTAACATCAGCAATAAAAGCATCTTCCTAGTTCAACTCAGCATGTGTAACCAGTTTGCCTCTGCTGTTCAAACACTCAGTCATTGTACAACCAAAAATATCGTACTTGCTTAGCCCTTGAGCAAATAATTTTGTCTCCTTCAATATCTTTACATATATATTAGTGTCTGAAATAGGTACCCAGTAATTTTTATTGTGTGCACTTTAATTGCCCTCCCAGCCATTTAAAAATAAGCCTTTTATTTTATAGTAAAGTGCCTGAAGTGCTGTTGGCAAGGTCTGGCTAACACAACGACATGGTTGTAGGAGCTCAAACCCATAAAGCCACAGCTTCCATATCTGCTACACAACACTGAATTCTTAAAGCTTACAGAGCCACCATGATGGGTACAACTCTGCCTCTTCCCTCCCCACAGGAATAATGGGCTCATGTGTCATTTTCAAGGAACATTTTATTTTCATTGTTTGACATAAATACTTTATTACTTTGTCAACTTTCAGCTTTTTTACAGTAAATTGTTAACGTGATAAAAATACTGCTGTGGTTTATGCCATCTGAGAATCAGGAGGAGAGGCTGCTGTGTGTGAAAACAGCACTCAGTGTGATGTAAGCACTCAGTTTGATGCAAGGGCTGCAAAGATGCTGGTTTATATCAGTGTTGCTGCAAGTGACCCTCAATTCTCTGGCCACGGGCTTCAATCTCATGATCATTACAGTGTCCAGCAGGCAAAGCTTAAGGCCCCTGACAAAAGAAGGCAGCACAGAAGACATCAACTTTCCTTTATGTTTGCTGCCTAGTTCAAACAATTCAGGAGACTTCTGGAGAGAGACCACAGCACCTGGTTTACTTCTCTGAGTAAGAGCTGTCTTCCAGAAGTTCCTCAAAATCATCTTCCAAATTTGTTTCATAAAGCAGCACGGGTTCTGCCTTTTCTCTTGGCTGTGCAGGATAACAAGGAAGTTAAACAGGTTTCATCATTTCTCCAGCTGTAAAAAAGACACTTTAACACACGTTTAAGTGACACATTTTAAACAGTCAATAGCTGCCCGATTGATCTTTTGTTTCAACCCCCTGTAGCAACCAGAATTTTCTTTGTGGTAGCTGTTTATCTTTCCTCCCTAATTAGAATAGATAAGTAAGCGTCCCTCAACTTCTCAGGTCTTTAGTCCAAGCCCTGCAGCTCCAGAGACACCTTCACAGGTGTGATATGGTGGGGAGTTTCATGTGAGAGAGTGATACCTTTTCTTTGTGACGGGGTCACAAAGACAGGCCAGGAACGGGCAGAGCAGGGTCTTTAAAGGAGCTTTGTGATTTTCTTTACGGCTGAGGAGATGCTGAGACACAAATTTTAAAGAATTAAGGATTTTAGAAATGCTTTCCACTGTCTCTCAGAAATAATCTCTCCCTAAAGAAGAGGGGTGTAAGCCACAGCCAGAGCTAGGGGCAGACCCTACGTTTTACCAATTCCCATCCTTTGTTACGCATATTCCGTGTCTGTAAATACACTATTAGAATTCAGGCAAACTTCTCAGGTTTGCCAGGAACACTTTTAATCTTTGATCCTTTGAGGAGGTTTTGTCCTTCTCTATCTCTTGGAGAACACACGGAATAGAAGACATCCGCGTTAATTTACTTATTCACAAATAAGGGTGGGAAGAAGACAGAGGGAGATATCAGTGGCAAATACTGAGGCTGGTGAGAGAAATTTCTAAACACTAGGGTGATGGAACTTTTATGGACAGCCAAAAAAGCTGCTAAATACAAAGGGTAGTGCCAGGTGAAGACTGAAGAGAGGCTGGATGCCAACAATGGGAAAAGATCTGATTCTGCACATCCCACAAAAAGAAGGGGAAGATGTAGGTGGGAAGTGTTGTGATTAAAATTTCTGGTGTGAGTTTGACCCAGTGATAGGAACTCAGGGGGCATGGTGGGGAAGCAGGCAGTACTTGAGAACCTGAGAACGATTTATGATTCCTCCATTGAAATTGGGCTGGATTCACATCTCTTGCATTTGTTGTAATTTAATTACAATAAAGTACATTCTCTTGTTCCTTTTGTCAATATTCAAATCACTGACTACGTGACTGATCCAGCAGTTTGCCAAGGTCTGCAATTCGTGTCCTGAATCAGAATAAAAACAAGAATAGGATGATTCAGTAACCACCTGGTTGCACCTATGTATGCATCATATTAACCAAGTAATTTCTTGCATGCAGGTATATAATGGGAAACATTTCCTCTTGCTAAACTATTCAGAGATAAAGGAGTTGAACTGGGAGTTGAAAAGAGTTGGGAAGGAAGAGTCATGAGGAACTAGAGGGATAGAGTTGAAATCTCATGCTGTTAACAAAATCGAGAAAAGCAGTGACTCTTAAAAAGAGCTTTCCAGGCAGTAGCTACGGTCAAGCCCACACCAAAAGGTTCCTCCAACAGATCCGTACTGGGTCATGGCTGTGCCCTGGAGGTCATGTGTCTGTGTGGTGCTCTCAGTCAGCCACAATCCCAGGGCCCTTTGGGTGCTATTCCCATGCCCAGTGCTATTCCCTGGAGCAATGCCCATGAGAACATGCTTGTGAAGCTGGCTGGGATGTATCAAGGCTGTGCCCCAAGGAAGTATGGATAAGTCAAATTCTCAAATGCCCACTGTTTTTTCATTCCCTAGGTTTTCTTCATTCCCTGCTTCGAAACATTTTTCCTGGCAATTCAACTGTTTGTGAAACACCAGCCACACCTCCCTTCAGATAGCTCCTTCACATGTCAAAGCCAAGTGTTCCCTCTTAGTTTATGGGTATCCAAGAGCAAGGGCTCCACTGGATGGCTGAAAAAAATCTAGCTCGTTGCAAGGGGGTTATGCACATAATTTGGAGAATGCTCAAAATCTGTTGACTTTCAGCAGCCACCTATATTCAGTGCAGGAGATTGAAAAAGAACACAGGGTGACAGAGTAAGATTGTTATGCTGATGGGGCAAAATCTGCAGCACCTGAAGAGCTCTTGGGCACTGAAGCACACAAAGCTGTGTGCAAAGCTGGCACCCGTGGCTCTGTGCAGAGACAACATTAGGAGAGCTCCTGTCCTGACAGGAACCAAGCAGGCAGCTGCATGCTCAAGCTTGGCCGCCGTTGGTCAATGGGCAACAATTTGAAGCTGTAAAGTGACATGAAATTATGCAAGACTGTGAGGCTCTGCTTTGTACAGGAAATAATAAAGGAAGCTGAAGGAGGCTTCAAGAAGACTTGTTTGGCCAAGAGCCACTAAGTATGTAATACCAAAGGGTATACATCGAGTTTATACAGCACCTTGTACCTAAGAGGGAAATGTTACCAGCAGAGTGGGGAGTGGTCAGCTTGCTGGAATGATTCTGCTGACCTGAAACAACCAGACACAAAACCAAACAGCAAAGTACACAAAATGCTGTTGAGCTGAGGGCAGTTTCCTTTGTCAGAGGAAGGCAGATCGTGCTTCTCTGGGATTTGGGGGATGTGGGGCTGGACTACAGCAGGGCATTGATGCTTAGAAGGACTCTTCTCAGTTCTGTGGTAGAGACAAGTTCCAGACTAGCAGCACAAGGCTCAGATAGTGTATTGTATGTATGTATGGTATGTAAAACCATACAATAAATGCATGAGTTAAGCTAGGGAAAATGTTAGATGTCTTGCTAACATTAAAAAACAAATAAACAAACAACAAAAATTCCCAACAACATTTTTACTAAAATAATTATTCTGCAGCTGAATAAAATGTTCTTGTGTCAGCGTGACCCTTTTCTTGCCCAAGTGTTTCTGGTTTGTTATGTTCCTTTCCTGCATTTTCTATAGGTGATAAACAAATGTTAGGTATAAATAGAAGAACTTTTGATTTCTAAGTGTTGAGTAATGGTAAATGCTTATAATTTATGACCCTTACTGATAATTATGACCCTTACTGATAAACTGGGATGACAGTTGGAGATAAAAACTAGGAACTGAACCAATATTTCATTAAAAGAGTCAATAATTTATGACAGCATAAATTATTATGAATAGTTGTGGGAAGGGTGAAGTGGTGGTTTTGTATTCATCAGTTTCATAGCTCCTGTCTGTAACATGTTGGAAAGGGATAAGGATGTTGGCTCTTCCCCTGCTTTGTGCAATAAGAGGTGGAGAACACTTTGAACGTGACAGTATCCTTGGGGTACAAAGGCTGCTGGTGAAGAAATCCCTGGAACTTTTGCCCCAGTAGTCTGAATTATCTGTCTGCTCTTTTAGGCTCTCCCTGACATCCTTACAAAGTTTACATATGCTCTTCCCAGTCCTGATTTTTCTAATGCCCCCTTTTTGTTGCCCAAAAGACAGTGTGTTTTCAGCCCGCTCACTCTCCCCAGTCTTTTTGCCAGCAGCTGCCACAGGCTGGAAAAACTGAGAACTTGTCTCACTTCTGTGTTTGTTTTTGTTGGGTACCAAGAAATCTCTGGTGTGCAGAATAGTCTCAGGGAGTAGAAAGTCTTTTCCCTGGGTTTGACTGGTGGAAGGTGACTTTCAAGCTCTTTGAGGAGACTTGTACTGGCAGATCTGAAAAGAAGGTAAGCTGCAAACTGCCAGGATGTTCCCTCAACCATCTCAAAGATTTCTCTGCAGCTGCAAATGCATTTTAACTACACAAAACCAGGCAAAGGAGCTCAGGTGGTGATTAAGTCTACACATAGACTGAATCAGCTGGACATGGAACAAGCCAAAGGGACCAGATCATTTAGGACTGGATCAGCAATTATTCCTAAATTAATATGAGGAAGGAGTCCTTGATTTCTGTCTCCAGACAGTGGTGGAGCCCCAGGGAAGATAATGTTCCAGGTAGTAGTGTCTCTCCTACTTGCTTGTCACCATGCTGCTAAGCACAGGAGTCCCAGCAGAGCCCACTGCAGAGATCTGTGGGAAGGGATCTTGTAGCCGTGGAGAAACAGAGATATTACACCAAGCAATTGCAAAGAGCCACACAGTATCTCCTCAGGAAGGTCACTGAGCTTATTCCTTAGAAATGTAGGCATTCAGGATTATAAAAACACCAGGTAAATACAAGTAATATCTGTTTCACCCCTAAAGCACTCCAAAAGAAGGAAAACCAAATCCCTTTGCATCAGGACTGTTTCTAACTCTGCTCTTCATTTTATTCAAGTGCACCATAAAGGGATTTGCTTCAGGCAGGGAAAGGTGGAAATCTAACAAAACCACTGTCTTTTGCAATGTTTATATTATCCAAGTACCCTCAGTACTTAAAATCTGAGACGAAGTCAAGGGCTCCAGCTGAACAGGTGCTTGGTGCTTCCTGGCATAATTTAGTGGGTCAGTAGATAATTTCTTTTGCTAAGAAATAAATTTTTGCCAGTTTGCTGCTCCTTATTTGAGATTCTTTCTCAGAACCATCACATGCCTGCTGCTAGGTGGTTCCTGTTTGAACTGACATTTTTATGAGTAAATGGTGGGTGGCAGAACAAACTGACCATGGGGAAAAAAAAATCTGTTCCTTTGTTATTTGACTACATAAAAGGGTAGTAGCATTTTGAATAAGAGATTGGAATTGCTTGAGGCATGCTCAGGGGGAAGTGCCCAAACCCCACACATTAAGTGCATACTCAGTTGTGTTAGCTGGGGCTTCCTTACCAGAGCCCCTTATCTGCGCTAGGATACCCCTCCAAGAGAGCCCCAGTATAACTCCCAAAACTTTTGGCAGACCACTTTTGCCCTGTGCTGCTGTGTCTGATCTCAGCTGTAGCCATGGGCTTGCCATCCCTCTGCTGCACACACCTCAGTTTCTCTCTTCTCTCCAACCTTCAGTGTGCAGTCCCTTCTCAGCCTGGCACCGTGAAGGACTGGGATGTCTTCTGTGGTCAAGGCAGCACGGAGGAGCTGGGTGTTGGGCTGTCTTGGCACATGGCTAAGTTACAAATGCAAAAAGCAGGAAAAAGTTGCTCCCCAAATATTTTCAGAGAAAAGGGAGAGGGTGGGAAGAGAGGTAAAATTTCAGGCTGTGAGGCTCCAAACTAAAATGAGACCAGGAGGCTTTCGCAGTGGGGCTCACCTCTTGGGACCAGAGTGGGGAAGGAACACGGTGCTCCTCCTGGCATTTGAGCTGGCTGATGTCCTGAGCTGTGCAGAGAATGTTATCTGGACACTAGAAAAATGGGATTGAAACAGCCTTACAGCAACTCTATACATGTTTAGTTTGTGGGAAAAGTGTAAAATAAATCAGGTCCAAACTACACCAGGTGTTTTACTGCTAGATATTTTATCATTATGGGTACAGCATCAGGCATGGGTGCTCATTAATCACTCGCAGTAGTTTCTATTATTTCAAAAGAGATGGAATCTTCTGGAAATTATTTGGATTGACAGCATTTATGCAAAGCCACAAGGAAATTCCATTCAAGATCAGAACTTGCAGGGTTTTCAGTTCCCGCCAGGGATTGCAATTGCTGTTGAAACACTTTATTTCCAAACTGCAACTCACAGCCCCAGGTGAGGTCATTCTTCCTTGTGTCAAGACATGTTGCATTGTTGTGCAGCCCACTGTACCTCCTGGGAACAGGTATTTTGCCTGTAAGTCAGCAAAATTCTCATGTCTGTCTATGACTTCAGAGACATGAAATAAAAAACATAAGGGCATAAAAACCAAGATTCTTCATGCCCTTTTAGCTATGCATCACTCCAGCTGGCCCAGTTAATTGTATTTGCATCTCTTTTTCCTTTTCTGTGGCACTCAGTACACTTCCAGCACTACCCAGTAATGTAACAGCACTGCCTGCTGATGTCAAAATCACAGCATGATCTCTAAAACTAGCTGAATTAATTATTATTTTTGCTTTTGCTTATTTGACACTTATTTGACATTTACTATGACAGAGTTATGGCTTCAGGAATAAAACAGCTTGTGCTCCCTTTGAAATTGCAGAGGGCAAAGGAAGAGATGAGGAAAGTTGTCTAAATAGTCTCCAATTAGGCCTAGAAGTTACTGGCCAGATTTCTGAAATCCACCACTTTCTGGAAAGCCTTTCATTTCTATACCACAGCCCAGGACAGCTGGTGAGGGCTTGTGAGCTGAGCCTGTGGTGGGGGAGGTACTCTCACCTCTCTCTCCTGAGGTTAGATGGAGATGTGGGTTTGAACCCTGCAGTCTAAAGGAATCACTTCAGCAACGTTTCAGTCCTGGCTGGTATCCTCCACCCTCTGAAAATTATAGTTAAACCTCAAAACAACAAATGTTTGAGCTTTTGCTGTCAGTGTTGCTGGGGTTGGCCAGTTCTGAGAATTTGTTCAAATTGGTTTTGCAGCACCGACAGCTTACCAAAATATGCTAAAATAATATCCAAGCTTTAGATTAATTGAAGTGTATCTACCACAGGAATTTTCCAGGAATTTATCAAGATAAACATAAAATTAATTTAGTTTATCAAAGTAGCCTTTCTGATATAGGAAACACTCAAGCAAGATCAGGTAGCCCTTATTCTTCAAGCATTCTTCAAGTCAAATACATCTCAAGTATGATCTAGGTGAATTTGATTCTGCTTCAGATTTGCCAATTGTGATATCTTATTTCTAATCTTCACCTTTTTCCAATGGTTAGCAAGTGTGCAAAACAGTAACATTTCTTCCTATCTTTCTAACAGATCCATCAAGCAACAATGCATTTTCTGCTGGATTTTAATCATGTTTAATAGCTGGCTATTCTTCAGTGGTCGATTGGATAATACCTTCCAGCTCTTTGGTGAATGACGCTGTAAAATACCAGAACTGTTAAAAAAGAAGAAGAAAAAAAGTAAAAAGAAAGCCTTAGCTTGCTGAGGAGTAAATGAAGCTGGTGAATTGTGTGTGAACCAGGTGATGTCACAAGGTCATTCGGGCCGAGGATATACAGCTGTATGTATGGTTGGTCCTCCAGAGGCTGTGAAGTGTTCCCTTTGGTTGGTGATTAGCTGGTAGGAAGTCTTTGACTGCCAAAACCTTTGACAGGTAATCAGAGTTTCCCTACACAGTGATAAAGGGGTTAGATAGGTTTTGGGATGAGATCCAAGAGACTATTTAGGTACTCGATAGGATTAAACAAATGTCAGACACCTACTCAGTTCAGAGCTGTAATAAAGGAAACCCCCATCCAGCTGCCACCCAGCCCTCCAGGTATTTAAATTTACTGGATGGCTTCCACTATCACCTGTAAGTTCATCCACAACTCCTCTCTCTGGAGAGGAGTGTCACTGGAGGAGCCAGAGGGTGGACAAGGGGTGTCTCCAAGTAACCCCATGTAAACCCATATAACTTCCATATCAGCCCCACCTCGGTGCTGGGAAGAACAGGGGAAATGCCAGAGGGAGGAGGCGTGGGTGGCAGTTTGGCAAGTCAGGCTCTCCATCCAGAGGAAGCACCAGCACTACTTTAGTCTTTACAATAAGCAGTGGATAAACACAAAAATAAGCTTAGAATCAAGGTTATCCCTCTTAGCTGTGAGGAGGTAAAACTGAGTTATGCAGTATTCCCCTTTCATCTCTAATTCCTGTGAAGTGATACACAGTAAATGCAGTTCCAGGTTATCAGTTTCATGTGTCTGTGAAAAAGTAAAGGAGTTACTCTGATTGATGGTGCTGTTTTTCTTTACAGTGACCAAGAAAAAGGAAGGTGTTTCTGCTCATCACTTCTCACCTCTCCTGGGTGTGGACACACCTTCCAGCTCTGTGCCAGAAATCACGTGTGTCTTTGGGATCAACCCCCTTAGGTCTCTGACCCCCAAGGACATATCTATTTCATTAGCTTTTTTTTTTTTCTTTACACATTTAAATATTTTGCCTTTTTTTTTTTTTCTTTTTTTTTTCTTTTTTTTTCCACCTTGGGGCATAGAGCAGAGCTGACTGGAGTGCTTGCCTAGACAGTTCTTGTTCCTGAAGCTGCTAGGGCCACTGGAAACCAGGGAGTTGGATGAGGAATTAAAATCTTTCCTTGAAATTAATTTCATTTTTCACCTACCATAGCGTTACTGCTAAAAAGATCTTTCTACAATGTGCCTTAATTCTTTTCTAATCCAAACTAATTCTCTCTCATCACCTAATGATTGAATATTCTGTTAGCCTCTTCTGCTGAAAATATCCCTTTAAATAGAAATAATTATAAAGGATGCTAAAATAAAACTCAGGTCCTTAAACCAGGTTTTAAAACATTTGCTGGGAATCCTACTTTTTGCTACACTTATTCTGTGTCAATACAAACTATTATTTTCATTATTCCTCCCTTTGGAACTGTGGGATCAGAGCTGGGTTCAGCTCCATTTGGGCAGCTGTGGTGTGGGAGACACGAGTGTTCTGGCTCCCTGCACAAGCCTTATCTGCTCTGGGAAACTTTGTAGGGACTGGTGAATTAGTTAAATTTTTACCAGATAAGAAACCAAAAACTGAGTAAATAACTGAGTGGGGCAATTTTTCTGAGAGCCTCTGTTGGATGCTTTCAAATATTTTTTTATTATCCTCAACTGAACACACACTGTGTGCCTACCTGGGCAATATTTTAATTAAACCCAAGCCATCATCCGTGATAGCAGGATTAAATTTTCCCTCCTGTGTCACCCACATCTGGCTAAAAGCTGCGAGAGCCATTCCAGGTTCACTGTTGTAAACTTTAGCCCCAGAGATATACAGGGAGTTTTACCTGGGCCACAGGGTTCACCAGTTGCTTTTCTTTCCAGGTTTTTCACATATCCTAGGTGGCATCAAAGGATTCCTTCTTGAGGCCATTGTCATGCTTTATATGATGTCATCATTGTTTAATACTTGCCTAAATTTCCCACATGCCCCAAAGACATCACTAAGATGGGTTGCTGGCCTGAGAAGTGCATAATGTAAATTATAACAAGGGAATGGTGGCGTAAAATACTGGAAGAAATTAGATTAGCAAGGACTCCACTGTGGTTTTGCTAATATAGAAAGGTGCACCATGCTGCCCTGGATTGCTAGGAGCAGAACCAGCTCTGCCTCTGGGTCTAAAGGAGGTCAAATAGCCTGACTGCCATGGACTGAGAGTCCTGTTGGGTTGGGAGTCAGCAGGGTGTAAAACCTTCTTGTTTTACTGATCTTGCTGGCTCAAGATTCTCTGATTCGTGGGCTCAGGCACAAATAAATGGCTATCCAACATACAAAACAGAAGGAAAAAAAAAGACTCTTGAATTTATCAATCCAGAACATAGTAATAAAGTCTTTTCTGCAGCCACCAGCAGAAACTGGAAGTGTCTGAAATGGCTGTGAGAGCATGACCACACATCAGTGTAGACTCTTCAGCCTGCACAGCATTGGGCACCATCACTGCTGGCAGTGGGTGGGCATGGCCTGAACCAGGAATTACGTATCCAACGTGGAGATCTGCAATACCTGCTGTGTGAAATGGGATCTGATGTTGCAAAAGGGGAGTGCAGAAAGCATCTGGGTGGTATTGCAGTGTTTTTGAGGAGTTACACCCTTCTGAAGGGCCCAGCCCAAGCCTGCTCAGAATCAACAGGGATTTGCTAGTGACAGTGAGGAGCTTTGGATCTGGCCCTGAAATACCTGCAAGCTTGCAGAAACGGCCAACGTGATGTTCACAGCACTGGCGGGTGTGGGGAGGCTGAAGTGCAAATTCTGGCACTGATGGGTGTCCCAGCAGCCCGGGCAGGTGGCAGCCAGTGGTGACAAAGCACAGGGAGCGGCACTCCTGTCCGTGCGCCTCCTGCCAGGGATGAAACTGGGTGCTGACTGGGCCCTTGCTGGGACTTGATAGCTGAGTCAGGGCTCTGCAAGAACCTCTCCCTGTCTTTTCCTCCCACAGACTCACCTGTCCATTGCTTTGTGTGTCAGTCACGACGTTGGGCGCTGCCTTCTGGAGAGGCCCCTGGCTCTGCATGCCTGCTGGAGAAGCAGGCCTACTCCAGGGGCACAGCGACAAGCGGGTGGGAAACTACAGAAGTGGTTTTTGCACCCCACCCCCGTCTTTTTTTGTGAAGCATATTTTCAGCTTCTGTGGAAGTTTTTACATGCCTAAGGAAGACCTCTACATGCCTAAGCTGGGAAATACAAGCCCGTTCAGGGAAACGGGTGAGCACACTGCCTGTGGCAGGGGAAAGGCTGCCACACCAGTCACGCTCTCACTGCAGCCCGATGCAATGTCCCTACGAGGAAGTTTGCTGAGGCAGAGATGGTCTCTGGCCATGGGCCCACCTGAGGGGACAGCAGTGGCCAGTGTGGTGTGGGATCTCATCCTGACTGCCCCTCTGGCTTCAGAGGCCATGCTCTCTGAGAGCACGGCTGTGCTAAGGCACATGGAGGACAGGGAGGTGATTTGGAATAGCCCGCACAGCTTCACCGAGGGCAAGTCCTGCCTAACCAACCCAGTGGCCCTCTGTGATGGGGTGACTACAGCAGCAGACAAGGGAAGGGCTACAGGTGTCATTTGCCTGCATTGCTGAGTTTGGCACAGTCCGCTTAAAACATCCTTTTCTCTGAAATGCAGAGGTGGATTTAATGGGTGTGTTTTTCAGTAGATGAGGAATAGGTTGGCATGGTCATATCCAAAACGGAGTGGTCAATGGCTGAATGTCCCAATTGAGATTGGTAAAAAGTGGTGTTCCTCAGGGACCATCTCCATGTTGGAACCAGACGGTTTAATAATCCCTTTCCTCTGCCATAGCAGGTAACCATATGACCTTTCATTTGAGCCATTGAGATTATCTCAGTTGGTTAGAGCATAGTGCTATCAACACCAAGGTGGTGTGTTTGATCGCCATATGGGCCATTCAGTCGAAAGTTGAGCTTCATGGTCCCTATGGGTCTCTTCCAACTCAGAATATTCTGCAATATCTCCATCAGTGATACCAGACATACACAGTAGGATCATAACAAACTCAGCAAGTTTTCAAATTACACACCTGAGGGACCTGGACAAGCTCAAGAAGTGGGCCCATGGGAACCTCATGAGGTTCAACAAAGCAAAAGGCAAGATGCTGCACCTGGGGCAACTCTAAGTATCAATAGGATGAAGGGATTGAGAGCAGCCCTGCAGAGGATTTGGTGGTGCTGGTGGGAGGGGCTGGCCATGAGCTCTCAGTGTGCACTCACAGCCCAGAAGGCCACTGATGTCCTGGGCTGCATCCAGTGGTGGGCAGCAGGGCCAGGGAGGGGATTCTGCCCCTCTGCTCTGCTCAGATCGCACCTGCAGTGCTGAATCCAGCTCTGAAGTCTTCAGAACAGTAAAGGCGTGGACCTGCTGGAGTGGGTCCAGAGGAGGGCCCACAAAATTGATCAGAGGAATGGAAGGTCTCTCCTGTGTATCGGACAGGCTGAGAGAATTAAGGTTGTTCAGCCTGGAGAAGGGAAGGCTCCAAGGAGACATTTTTGCAGCCATTTAGTATTTTAAAGGGGCTTATGAGAAAGATGGTGACGAACTTTTTAGCAGAGCCTGTTACAACAGGACAAGGGCAATGGTTTTAAACTAAAGGAGGGCAGATTCAGACTAGATAGATGTAAGGATGACATTGTGAAACACTGGAAAATGTTGTTCGGAGAGATGGTAAATGCCCCATCCTAGAAAGATTCAGGGTCACATTAGATGGGACTCTGAGCAACCTGATCTAGATGAAGATACCCCTGCTCATTGCAACAGGGTTGTACTAGATGACCTCTCAAGGTCTCTTCCAACCCAAGCTATTCTATGACTCTATGAAATGGATTTCAGTCAGATTGTAATACAGCTTTGGCTCAGTAAGGGGAATACAGATAACAGTGGCAACTGAAGAACATGCCAGGCAGTTAGCAACAGAGATATGCCTCATGTTGGCTGTGGCAGTGCTTTCCAGCATGTTCTTCCAGGACAAGGGTAGGTGAGGCACTGGGCTGACACAACACGCACCATGAAAAGGGCTGGGGAGCCAAAGTGACTCTAACCTGGCAGCAAAGAGCTCATGGCTGCAGCACCTGGCCTAGGGGAGGCAGCCTGACTGTGCAAAAGGAGCAGAGCGGGTTCAGACCAACCCACAGCTGGTCTCATTTGAGATCTTTGGCATGGGATGGGCCTAGGTCAGTGGAAAAACAGAGTCAAAGTTGCAACGGGGCTGGGCCGAGGGGGAAGAGAGAAGGTTGGAGGAGGGTGTGCAGTGGTGCTGAGTCAAGGGCCATGGTGCACACCAGGAATAGAGTCCAGCAGCCAGTGCTGCTGCACGTGGAGGTGGTCAGGGCTCCTGCCTGCTTGAAAGGACAGCAAGAGAAGAAGGTGGGAGGGGATGCAGGGAAGTTACAGGAGAGCTTTTCCAGAGGCTCTGATTAATTGTTTGGCATCAAAACCAATTTAAGCAATCTCTGCCCCAGGCATAACAAATGAAAAATCACAGGGTGGGGAACTGCAGCAGGGATGGGCAGAGACAAATTGAGCCAGCTGCCATCAGAGAAAACTGGCTGAACTACCATGGGAGGATAGTGGTGCCAATACAGTACAAACCTGTCACCAGTGTGTCAGAGATTTAGAGGGCTGGGAAAACCCTCTCCCAGAGGGATGGCTGCAGGGCAGGAGCAAGGGCAAGCAAAGAACATGTGGGGGCCAGTGTGCTTTGCAGTGCAGAGCAGCCCCAGCCAGCCTGGAAAGGCACAGGAAATTGGATACCAAATAAAGCAGCTTGGCTTTTCCCTGCAGAAGGGGTTAACTGCAGCCCTACTAAACACAGCTGCCTCCTCTGCTGAGGCCACAAAATGCAGCAGGCAGGGGGAAGCTGATTTGGAGAAATGAGTCACTAAAGCTGTCATGTCATCATGATGCCAGTTACTAGGAATAATTTAAAGTGGGCATTGCAACTGTCAGGGATTTTATCTTGGCAGTAACAGGAGATAGGAATATTTCAGAGGAGAGTATTCATAATGAGAGTTGTACACAGAATGAGAGGAAATATTTTGGCCAAACACATCAGTCACAACTGGTCTTGCCTGCTGAGATGATCAACAGCTTAGTGCTAGAGAAGCCTTGGATCAGCTCCGACTCTTTGATTTACAGCTGCCCTTGGTGCAGATTGGACAGGGACTGGCACATTTGTTCCCAACCCATCTGGCTGCCAGGACACCGCAGCAACAGGGCAGTGTTGCCAGACTGCACCTTACCAGGTCCTGCTACCACGCAGGAAATGTCCAGCCAGCCCAAACTCATTTAGAGCACGGCCACACAGAGAGTTGTGCTGCCCTACAAAGGACCACAGACAACAGATTTCTTTGTTGAAATTTTGCCCACTTACCCAGGATGAAAAGAAAAACAGTCATGGAACTAACATTCTAGAAAAAACTAACTGCTGGAATACAACTCACTGTTTGAAAACTTGTGAGTAGGAAAAGAAAAACCACAGAGAGAGCTATCATCATATCCCCATTGGGATTTTGCAGGCCTGCATTTTATCATAGATCAAGAAAAACTACACCCCTCCTCCATTTGAGGAAAACATCTACCTCAAGGTGTTTCACAGGTTTATTGGCATTCAGCATAGAGCTATTGCAAATTTATCACTAAGGAGGTAAGACACAATCAAGCACAATTATTAACTAATCTCTATTCATATTCATGATATAGTATGTGATCCACAGGTGTCCCAGATGAAAGTCAAGACTCAAGCTTTTTCATGAAACAGTCCTGGAAGAGAGGCAGCTCTGTCTCCACACCCTGGAACCACCACTCTGCTTGTGCCCCTGGGCAAACTGGGGGGTGATCCAGCAAGGCACAGCCTGAGCATCCACCTTCCTGACCCTAAGGGAACAGTTTCCTTAAATCTTCAGAGAGAATAATATCCACTAATATACTATAGTTGTGTATACTTTTTCCTCAAGCTTGCTGGTAGACATGTTCAGAAGACTAGCAGCAATTTCTTTTCACAACAGTGATTAAAAAACAAAAATGTGCTGTGAAGGCAGGAAAGATCAGGAGTTTGCCAGTGGAAGAGAATAGATAAATGACATAGCTCAGCTCAGGCCCTCATGCAGGGACAGAGCTGACTCTAGGTATTTTCTCTCTCCTGTTGCTTGTGCCTGCTCCCTGTTAGGGTTTTACTAGTCACAAATAAAACCAAACCACCCAAGCCCTCTTACAGTGTGGACACAGAGGTGTGCCAGCACCTCTAAGAAGTGTGACAGAACAGCATGAGGAAAAGGGCACTCTGCAAAATCTGCTCCTAAGGATACCTGCTCTTTCTTCTGCGCCTTGGAAGAATAGTTCCATTACACAAAAACAGTGATGCTAATCAATTCATAAAAAGACAACCAACCAACAAACCCCCAAAACTTAGTTCTACCAAGGTTAGTGTATCCATGGTGGTGAGAAGTGGCCCAAAACAGGAAGCATACAAGACAATATAGCTGTTTTGCATTGCACCCACCTCTGACTTTCGGGTTGCCCTTGCTTGCTCAAGCACACCCCTCCCACAGCCACGTACTGCCACCGTGCACTCAGAGTTACCTGTGTATCTCCATTGGAGTATGGACAAGAGAATTAGGGCATCAGGGCTCTGGATGGGAATGAGGAGTGTCTACGGGGTTATGTGCACTCCAGATGTAGAGTCTCTACCTGAAAAAGTTTTTTGCAAGTTCTTACTTAAAACCTTGCCTAGCATTCACATATAGACTCTCACTTCACTAAGAATGATTAAAGTGTTTGCCTTTTATTCAGAAGACTTTCTCCACTTCCAGTAATACTTTTCCATGTCCTTGAAACCAGACAGACTCTAGTCTCATAACAGCACCATCGGTCTACTACAAAAAAAAGCAAACAAATCAAAACCAAAAAAGTTCCATGATGTGATACAGTATAAAGAAACAAATACCGCTAATACATTAGAGAAATAAACATCTACATAAACTTATGTAAGTTGCTACAAAACTGGCAGTACGCAATTAAGAGATTGGTAAGATTATCAGGTCTGCTAGATGCTTAAACAAGTCTACATAGACTGTACTTATATTCTCGTGCTGTTTTTAGGCATGAGTTTGCCCTCAGAATCTAGCTACCTCAATTATCCACACTGGTGGGCTTTCATACAATTCCCCTACAGCCAGAAATGTGTATGCAAGCATCTCCAGCTACCTGCCCAGACTCAAGCAGCACTTGCGAAGCTGTGAAGATGTATGTAGCCTATTACTGTCTCTTCCCTATGAATATGGTATTACAGGGTTCATCTGCATATGCCTGGTTAAAAAATGAAAGAGTCAGTTGTGTACTATAACACCTTAAGTAACATGGAATCTTAGATTTTAGAAAAATATTTTAATCATCTGTTCACAAATAAAAACTATCGCTATTACAAAACATTTTTTAATACTAGAATACCTAGCTTGGAAAGAGTTTGTTCTTATTGCTGTTGCATTTAGTTTTCAGGAGCTGTGTCAGCATGAAGGTAGCAGTGGGTTTCCCACTGCCATAGTCAGCATGTAAGGGCACTCATAGGAAAGTGTATCTTCCTATTTAATCCTCATGGAATTTTCACATATTTAGGCTGCCCTGACTTTTCCTAGACATGTACATACTCGACATCTGACATTATGCATAAAAATCTCACCCAACTTTGTTTCATACAACAAATTCCATTTGCAGCCTTTAAATAAAACATTCACTCCAAAAAGAGTGAACATCAGCATTGACACCACCTTAGCTACTTGAAAACCCTATAACTGTGTTCTGGCAGCTATCAGATATTAACTCATTCATTTCATTTTGTTTGGTTTCTTCCTTATTCTCATGGTTGGGTTGCTGTTTCGAATTTCCAGCTTTTTTAGACCTTCTGAGGAAAAACTTTGTCAGTAAGTAACATAATTCAGCCACATTTAAAAGAATGCAAATGCTGGACACAGCAATCATGAAAATGGTGAACACAGTCTTTTCAGTAGGTCGGGAAACAAAGCAGTCTACAGTGTTGGGGCAGGGCCAGTCACTGCACTTCATCAGGCGCGGCATTCGGAACCCATCGTACATGAAATAAAACGCGTACATGAAGACGGCTTCAAAGACCAGTCTGAAGAAGATGCTGCTGGTGTATGTCCACCACAAGGAGCCCTCAATACGAAACCTCTGTTTCCTGATTTCTTCCATGTCCTTGAATTCACATTTCTGGTCTCCTTTTCTGAACTGCCTTTTCTTCTCATGCCTCCTGTAAGCCACGTGCATGGCCACCAGGAGCGCAGGTGTGGAGACAAAGATCAGCTGCAGGGCCCAGAGTCTGATGTGAGAGATGGGGAAGAAGTGATCATAGCAAACATTTCTGCAGCCAGGCTGAAGTGTGTTGCAGACAAAGTCATCTTGTTCATCTCCCCAGACTTTCTCTGCAGCCACAACCAGGATCATGATACGGAAGATGAAGAGGACTGTGAGCCATATCTTCCCGATACTGGTGGAGTGCTTATTTACACCTCCCAAAATGGTATGCAGAGCTCCCCAATCCATTGTCTTGTTTCAATCCTCTGACCTACGACAAGACAAATAAACAAAACTAAGATTAATCAAGGAAGGAAACAAATACCAGCAAGCATGTGGTTTAAAATGAAGGCAGTATCATAATTGTAGCATGTCTACTGGCCGTGGTAGCGTTTTGTTGACACAGTGGGCTTACCTACAACTAGTCATAAATAACCTAATCACCTATCAGCAGGTCATATTTCATACTGGATTACACACATGGCACCACACTCTTGACTCCTAGGTGTATTTGCCAATGCCACATTAAGTAAGAAAAACTGATGTGAAAACAATGAACACGCCTTAATTTAAAAGACACAACTTCTTGTAGCTTGATAACAGTAACAAAATAATAGAAGATATCAGCCAAAAGTAATGTACATGTTATGTTAAAAAATAACATGTTAGAAAGAATTCCTATATAAATCAAGGCCAATTAGTTTATCCTTATCTTTAGAGTTTAAATAATGATTTGAGTACATTCCAGCAATAAAGATAGACCTTGAATAACTGCTGCTGATGCTCTGCACCTTCCATGAGAAAGTCTGGATAACCTGTGTTCACCAGTTTAAAAAGTGTGACTGCATTCTTAGTCAAAGCAAACTCCACACTAGCTTGAAGCAATGAAGGTAAAATCTTGATCATTATCCATCTCAATCTGGACATTTAAAATCAATGCTTAAGATTCATACCAAAATTGCTTTTCTTTCCACTAATTACCAAAAGGGCCTAGGGTAGCTGGATAAAGACTCCTTCACTGTGAAGGCCTGTCAGGTTGGGTTTTTTCCCCCCTTACGATACAGACTTCATTAATCCTAGATTAGGGAGATATTTCAGAGGTTGGGAGAGTGCTATAGTCAACATTTGAAGAGTTCAGACAGGCCAGCAGTAGGTCAGAGACTTTTTCAACAATTTCCAGCAGGTGAGTTTCAAAGTGCTGTGACTATAATGAATTAAGGATTTCACTTTTTGATCTCCTCAGGAACACCACAATTGTCAGTGTTTTCACAGCTTTTCACAGAGAGCATTCAGAGGCACTTCAGCCTGTCTCCTCCCACCCCTCCACTTCAGATGGATTTACAGGAAGTTAATTTGCAAGCTACTGTGTACTCAAGAAACTGGCATTTCTTGAGCCTATCAGCCACAAACCTCTAAGAGTGCCCACAGATCACTTGGCTCTGAAATTGCTCATGAAGGCATTTATTTCACAACTCTGTTAATATCTCAGAGCCCATCTTTCTTTGGCATTTACAGCACACGGCACTAATAAAGAAAATCATCTTTTCAAAGCTGCTTGAAAGAGCAGCTACTGGCAAAAAGGCCATCATCAATCACACGATTTTCCTGACTCTGAGCTGGACCACACCACATGAGGAAGAAAATGACGACACTATTTTGTAGTTGTCTTCCACGTCACACTCCCATTCTGAGTAATGTCAAAAACCTTTCTGGTTTACAGTCAGTTACATATAATCAATAGGCCATACACTTTGAATATCAAAGTACACAACAGCTCAGAGAAAATGAGGACACTTAATTGTTACACAATACAATGATATCTTTTCCTTGAGTTACTGGGATTTAAATGTAATCTCCCTTCACTAGGTTCCATAAACTACATTTCCATGTATGTAGTACAGATCCTGCTGTTTGGCTGTGTGAGGTTATACTCCAGGAGGTGAAAACCACAGGGAAGATTCAAGATCTCTTTCAGATTGGGCAGAACTTTTCCTCAGCCTCCTTCAGGATGCACAATCTGTATGGGCTATTTCTTCTGTACGTGACTGAAAACGGTCCTGAAATACACTTACCTTACCTTGCTATCCTGCTAGATTATTTTTCCCAAGAAGAAAGATTCTTTTTTCAATAGCATACAATTACAGAGAGTCTCTCTAGGTTAACAGCCCTGTAAGGACAGAGGAATGACCCTTAATACCAGAGATCCTTACTAAACATATCAGCTGGATTTTTAACTGTTTCCACCCCTTTTTCTGTCATCTGATTGATGCAAATTCTTTCAGAACTCGCCTTGGCAAATATTGCATTGTTAAACAGAGGGACAGTTACAACTTTTTAGTGTTCTCTGTTACTGTTAGACACATACGGCAATTACAGTACTTATAAAATGACACTACAACTAAGTATTACGACTAGAAGTACTTATGAACATTTGAAAATAAATCCTGTAGAAGACTGGCACCACACAAACTGGTATTACATTATCCATGTATCCTGTAACTCCACCAGAGTCCTTGCTTTCTTCCCAGTCATTCCATTTTCTTCTCTCTGTCAACCATCTTTCGAGTGAAAAGGCTGTGAAGTGAAACCCATGTATCTGCTCATAAGCCCTGTTTCTTAGCTTCACATTTCACTGCACACCAGTAGTGCTGCCACTTTGTTATAACTTCTTCCCATGGATTTGTTTCCTCCTCCCTGTGCAGAAGGAGATTCAATATACAAGTTCCCCAGCATGTAGTTAGCTCAAGAAGCTCCCCTAGTCCTGTTTTCTCCTAAGATCACACAGTTCATCTCCTGTGACTTTGTGAAGGTGCATTGTAAAACACTTGTGACTTGTCTGTAAGTTCTTCCCAGGACTAGTATGTTTTGGTTGGTATGTTTTTTTTAAACCTGATCCATTTCATCAATCTGCTTATCAGCACAGACCCAGAGATCATCTGAAAAGGACAGTTTCATTTAAAAAAACTACAACAATAAAACAATACAAAACAGTAAAACAAACTTCATGCTGCAGATTACAAAGCATGGTAACAATGAGCAGTCAGTGGGGAAGAGGGGTTGGCAAAGCTTTAATGCTGAAGATAATACACACTCCTCTTCTGACTTGCTCCATCTTCTGACAGTATATTGTGCTTGTTAAGTCAAAAACCTCTGCTTCAATTCTAGCAAAGACATGTCTGTATCTGGATCAAGAAAGAAGAAAATGCCACCACACTTTGAAGAGGCAGTCTTTTGCCCAGAGTCACTTGGTGACATCTCCTTTCCAAAAAAGCCTTTGTCCTTCATATCTAGCTAAACACTCTTCCCTTCAACCCTTCCCACATACCTTACCAAATCCTCCAGCTATCTCTTCAGCTCCTCCTGCCGCCATCCACTGCTTGCTGAGCAAGTCACCAACCTTTGCTCCTTGCTTGTGGTCTCTCAGGCTTGTTTTGACGTTGATGGAGAGTCATATGACTTCTGGATCACTCCGGAGTGCTACAGGCATTGATCAGACACCAGTGAAGTGTCTCACTATCCTCTCCCTGAAAGGTGGCACATCTAATGTTGTAGTGCCCTATCCTGGAAGCCTGAATGCCATCCAAACACTTTTTGCCACAATTTTTCCTACTAGCTGGCTTTAAACAGTTTTCCTCAACGCAACTTAGAGGATCCAATGAAGGCAAATCAGACGCTGCCAAAGCCTTCACCCCTCTCCAACCAACAAACAGAGTGATCCAAGCAGAATTTAAGTTAGCCAAGTATGGCCCTTCACACTATTAAATCCACAAGTGCAGATCACTCCAACTAAACACCCCATCAGGGCTATCTGTGCTGATGTAATGGTTCATTTACACTTTACTCACTCAAAAGCTAGAACCTTGATCATAGGTTCTTATCTTTTCAAATACTTGCTTTCCTTTTCAGTAGTATGTAAAATATTAACTGTCTTTCTGACCAAAGGAGAAGAAAGCAGGAAAATTATATCCCTTTAATGGGTTGCTAAGTCCTATTTTTATAGTCAGTCCAGATACTATCTCTATGAGCAAATCCTGCCAAATGCTTACAGAAATAATAGTATGTAGACAGACAAGGACTTACCTAGTTTGCTGGTACAGAACACTACAAAACATGTTGACGACATGAAAGCTTAGGTGAATTTGGGGGAAAAAATATAAAGTAGGAATGAGGATAAGGATTGGTTATAATGCAAGAAACTGGAAAGAATAGAAGACAGCTGAAGTTAGCGAGGTTGAGTAACTGAGCATTTAGAATAATTTCTAACGGGGGAGTGCATTAGGTGTTAAATTCTCCTTCACAAAAATTGCAACTGGGTATGAAAATAAGCTTTTCCAAGCCTCCACATAGGTATCTGTTCTACTACCTGCTAGCAGCACCTTCTGTTTCATTTCAACAATTACAGGACCACAGTGGGATATGGTTGTTACCACTAACAGTTAAAAACAAAAATGAAAGATCACCATGCTTGACTGAAAAATTAAATTACAGGGGAAACAGTTCTGTATGATCAAATAACATAGCCACATAAACAAGCGTTTCATTTGGGGGTTGGTTTTTTGTTATTGTTGGTTTGTGGGTTTTTTCCCCACTAATAAGCTGACAGAAGCAGGAGAACTACAGCTTAACTCCTTCTGTAGTTCCCCAGCTTATGGGCAGTATTTTGAGCTCTGTGCTGGCATGGCTAGGCTGCCTTCCGCTTTAAAGCTAGCTCCTGTAAGCCTGCATTAAACTGCAATCACAGCACGGTGCATACACCCAGCGAAAATCCCTGCAATCCACAACACCCGGACAATTATCACTGAGCTCCCCTGTTTACGAGTACAGCTGGCTTGTTAACAGACACCACTTTCCTTCGGTAAAGACTGTTATACTGGAAAATCATTACTCAGGGGCTAAGTCCACAGCTGGAATATAGCAAAGGTGTAAAAACAACAGAAGATACATCTCTATCACATACATATATGGTGCTTGTGCTAGAGGATGTTATCAAGCAAAAAAAAAAGTAGTCATAAGCAAGTACTACAATATCTGCTTATGCTACAGGAACATCTAGGAGTCCCATTCAATGAAAGGCCAAGAGACCCCTAATTTATGCATAGATTCAGACTAAGATGATACCCTTCTCACCTTCAATCTGGATACCTATTTATTTGCTGTACTGGATTTACACAGAAATTTAATGGGTGATTGCAATTACTCCATTTCCATCAGAATTTTAGTGTACAGTGTACTAGGAGTTACCAGTTTGATATGATATTCCATCACTTTCAGCAGTGCCTCCAGACACTGATAGGAGACCAGCAGACTGCCAAGACAAAAGTCACTTTATCCCATGTAAAATGTGTTAACCAAGATAATCTTTAAGCAAAAAAGCACTGGTCTTAGGTGTCCCTGCCTAACCCCCAAGCTGGGGACAAAGGTAAGTCACATACCCAAGAGTAGCAGTTTAATGCAGAACCTTTGCCCTAGAAAAGCTTCAGAACATCTAAACTAACAGATGCACAACCATTACCAAAATTATTTTAAGACCCAACCTTGCACAAGAAGTACTGCTGCATATCAAGGTCCAACACACATTCAAATGTGCTGCTGAGACAACTTTCCCTTCAGGTGTTGATCTCAACAGCTGCACTGGAGCAGTGGCTCATGGGGAGCTGATAACCAGCATGGAGATGTCCTGGAGCTGCATAATGCCATGTCATGACTCAGAATTGAAGAATACACTAGTCTGGGTTTCAGCAGTTTTGCATCTGCATGCCTCCATCCTGCCAACCTGGCATCTAGTTTACAGCAAGCACTTAATTGCCAGTGTGTGGATTTTGTTATTCCTATTTGTGACTTAGTTTTGGTGCTGTACTACAAGGACTGCAGCACTGCCAAGGCTGAAGTGAAGAAGCTTCTGATAAATACAGATTAACATCTTCCAAAAGTCAACATCCTTTTATTTCACCAAGAAAGGCTGGTACAGCAAAGGATACAGCAATCACTTGCTAACTTGCTCAGACTTCCTACCTAATTTGTCAGTCTGCTCCACACCTCAGTTTCCCAGACATGAAACAAGAGATAACAAAAATTTCACCATCTCACAGGGCTGTTCTCCTGAAATGCTCCACTGCAATTAGAAGCTTCACAGGCTCAGTAGACCAAGAGAGATAAGTAACAGTTCAAAGCTGGAAGCACAGAGCTTGAATTCAATCATCCAGGATACTCCTGACACCTGAAAAAGAATGCAGCTCCCTACATTGCTATAGCTTTAATGCAGAGTTCAAAATGCAAGAAGACAAAGCTTTGAACTTAGATACTGGCAACTAAAATCCTTTAACAGGTAGCTTCCAGCTATTTTATTTTACAGCAGTATATTAAAAACTTCAAGGAGTTTTATGCAGCTGGAAGACTCTGGAATATCAACAGCTTTACTTCTTTCCTAAAAAGCTGGAAAAGATCAAAGGAGCAGCCTAACAATCACAAAAGCCTGTGTAATTCTCTATAGTAGCTCCTAAACTTTGTTCTGAACACCTATCTCCAGATCAGAGTGGAAACTGGAGAGGAGAAGAGCCATGACAGAGGGATTACAGTGTATCTGATTTGACACAAGAACAGGCAAAGACTAATCGGGAACAGGAAACCTCTGACAATTGCAGGTCTGAACACTACGACCATTGTTCTTTCCTTCTACTCAAGCTTAGGAAAACAGGAGGCATTCTTTGGTCTAATTAAACCCAGCATGAAATCCAAAGAAACCCAAAAGATTAGGACCAAATTTGTATGTAGTTAAATGTTATTAAAAAATTATGCTACTTAAATGTCCAGAGCATTTAAGGGTTCAGTTTCTGCCCACAATGACACCCTTATGACTGTCCCATATTTATGCCCTCACATAAGTTTTAAGCCATTTTCCAAGGATGCTTGGAAACATCCATACCTATTTCACCAGCCTGCAAGTGTACCTGGAGATTACTATCCTCCAGAACATCTCTGCACAAAATTCATTCCACTCGTACAAAAGAGGAAATCAGAGGTCACACTTAAAGGCATAACAAGACAGCACAAGCCCTATTAGAGATTAGCCTGTATCAGCCATTTTTCCCTCTAAACCCTTCCTTCAAAGTTTGCTTCGAGTTTCTTACTTTGGAAGAAAGCTGAATACCCGAGGACTGTGCCTCTGCCGATACAAGTGTCCTGCTCCCCATATCTTAAAGAAAGTTTTAGAGATACTGTGCCATGATTCCAGTCATCAGAACTTTTTAGTTATGACTTTGTAATGCTACTTGTTCTTTTTTTTTAAGCCTGTTAACCAATTCCTATTTTCATCCCCCTATACCAAGACAAATGTCTACATCCCCTCTACAAGTCTCTCCTTTCCTCTAAAATTAACAAGCCTCTGTCTCCTTTCACACACAGAACTCACACCCCTTTTGGAAATACTAATTAAATTACTAAACACTAACATTTTACACTGCATGCAGTTTTTCCTTGAGCATGTATTTTGTTATTTCATTCACCAAGAGTAAAGTCAAACACAACTCTTTCTTTTTTAAAAACCTATTACAGGAAGAAATGCAAGTGTGAGATAAGGAATAGAATTAGTTTCAACATTCTTTTATCAACTCATAGGAGATGTGCTTCTCTTTTTCCACATTCCTGCTGTTTTGACAGCAATGTTATCTCACCTGATATCATCACTGCAAGCTTTTCCTTTCACAAACTGGTGCTTAGCCAGGCAAGAGTCACAGTTCTCCTTTCAGATACCTCATCAGTTATCATTAAGTAATAATTAAAATCAGCAAGGAACAGAACAAGGGAAAACAAACAAACAAAAAACTCCAGCTTCAACCCATGCTCCTATTTCACGCAGTGTCTGGGACCACTGATTTAACTAGAACTGTAGTTCAAGAATCAACTTGTACAAGCATCCTCTTTACTCCTAAGTACCCACTGAGGTTATGCACTAACAGTTATGAACCTGTACACATAACTCAAAGTGCTGTTATTTTTCCAGCTAGTAAGATATGCTGCTATCCATTTTCCAATGCAAAATTGCTTTTTTTTGCACAAAACAAATGAGGCTGTCCAAATAATCTACCTGGGTTGTGTATCAAGAGATGCAAAACAGCAGCACTGTGAGAGGTCTCAGAGGTCCAGCTCTAGCAAATGGAGAGAACTGGCCCTGTCAGGACAGAATCAATTTCTCCAGAGAATATGCTAATTCATGGGGTTTTACCGTTCCATTTTTAAGCTCTAAGATATGTAATCCTACCAATTATGAGACTGACTGTTCTAGGGACCACCTGAAGTCTCCTAGAAACCCTGACACATGCCATACAGATGTAATCTCTCTGGAAATGTGCTGAAAAGCCCACCTGGAAATTTACATTTCAATGCCCAGTTGACAGGAGGTATCCCCTTCTTCCAGGCGAGGCTTGTCCCACCATTGCCTTGCTCTCTAACACAGATCTAACCTAATTACATGCACATCCTTTTGCCTACTGTCTTTTCTCTGGGGCTCTTCAAAGGATGTATCTGGCAAGTGGAGCGTCCAGGCTGAGCAGTGGAGGCCAAGAAACGTTAAAAATTACATAACTCCTTTAACAACATTAAGGATGAAAATATATTTTATTCTGCTTTTGACTCAGTGTACACACATACGCTGTGGTGATCCCAAAGCAAAACTGGACCCAAACCGTCACAGTATTTCATACAGGACACAGCCATGAATCATCAAAGTTATAAAACCTGGGTTTAAAAGAGCACTCTAAAGACAAAAGGCCACTTCCTTCCTGCAACCTTCTGCCTGTTGTGTCAAGAGTATTTCCAGATTACACAGTGAAAACTAATGGGGTACAAGACAAGGAAATAATTTCCTCTGTTGAGAGCAGGGGAGAGATTATTCAACACGAGAGACTGTGAAAGTAACACCAAATCTAGGAAAGCCTGATGAGGGAAAAGGCAGTCATGCTCAGAACATGCCCAGCTACAACCTAGTGCCAGGAGCTAAGCAAGCACTCCTGCCCTTACTCTAGCACGTCCTTCGTGTTTTATTTAAGGCCGCAAGTACTCATTCTTTGTGCGATCTTATCCAGTCCCGATACTCAGAAATACATTTATTTCTGACTCACACCTCATTTCCTATTCCCCCTGTAATTCTAAGGAATGTTTCCAGTGTGTGATCAGACACTCACAGGACCTGTCAGTTTTACTGATGCAAGCTGTTTACCTTCTTCCCGCAGCTCTTTTAACATCTGTAGGCGTGTCGCAAATTACCTGTAATTGCAGGAGCCTCGATTTTGCTTGGTGCCGTAGCTGGTCGTACGTACTTCACATAACGCGCTTACAGAGAGCTGCTGAGAGGCAAAAGAAAGATTTCGCTGTAAGCTAAACGTGTAACCAACAGAGGCACAGCCATTCCCAACCAAAACTGCTCCCGGGGGTTCGAGCGCTCCCCGTGACGCTCAAGCTGGGGACGGGAAGCGGAGAGCGCCCATGCCGAGCAGGGCGAATCCTGCCGGGACAGGGTAAATCCTGCCGGGACAGGGTGCCCGGCCCCGCTCCCTCCCCGGCGGGCAGCGCTACCAGAGCTCCCGGCTGCGCTGCCGCCGCCCCGGCCCCGCGCTGGAGCGCAACAAGTGCGGCCTCAGCAGCCCGCTGGGACNTTTAACCCGCCCCTCGCCCGCCCCCGCCCGCGCCCGCTCCTGGCGGGAAGCCGGGGCGGGGCCCGGCGCCCATCCCCGCCGCTGAGGGGGCTGCGGCCAGCGGGGCTTCCAAGGTGAGCAGGGAAGAGGCAAAATAAAGGGTGGGAAGGGCTTGTGTCCGCCCCGGGGCCGCTTCCCGCCGCGAAGGGGCTGGTTCGGGGTTGTAGGGAGAGACCCTGAGGGGAAGAGATCAAGGTAGCAGCAGATACGTGGGCTTTTTTCAGGAGAAACGCCTATCTAAGATAAGAGGGTCGTGTTTCCATCTTAAGGAATCCAGGTATTCAGAAGGGCCTTGGGACAGAAAAACGCCAGGTCTTTTCTCTTGGAAATCATTAAAAGAGTTACTGGCCAAACACAGAGGGAAGAGCCAGTAGATTCTGGCTTTTTGCGGTTTGTTTTCCAAGGGCGATTGAAATGCTACAGCAGTGCCCTGCAGACTCGCAGGCTTTCACGGAGCTGGGCGTATTTGCCAGCGCAAAGACCTATTTTGAAAAGTTTTCTGTTTCCAAGGAATACAGTTGCTGAGGAAACAATTCACTTTAGGTTCAAAAATCCCTGCCCAAAACTGTGTACCCTGTCTTGCGCACAGGCACATCAAACTAAATAAGTGGTCTGTAAACCTCTTAACTAAATTTCCAAAAAAAATGTACACCACAGCTGGACAAACAGGACATTAGCTCAGACTTTGGGTGAAAAACTCAAGTGTTTGTGCGTGTTTGGAGTATAAGGACTCAAATGATAAATGATTTCCAACATAATTCTACTGCCTTGTCTTTCCACCTTCTAGAATACAAACAATCCCTGGGAAAATCTTTAGCAAAAATCAATTACTTAATTTCGATTTCACATTCAGGAAGAAGAGGTAGGAATTTCTAGCACAAACAATCTAATACTTGAAAGATAAGAACTCGTCATCAGCTGTGGTTTAAACATTAGCCTCTGTCTCTCTGCTGCTCATCTTTCCTCCCACCTTTTCTTAGCCTTGCAGTTGCATCCATGGAACCTGTCCATTAAGACCGTAGGAAAATTTTGTTGGAAGAGATCTGAGGAGGCTTATAATCCAAATTATTGGTCAAAGCTGGGTCAGCTCTGGGACCTTTCATTAGTTATACCCTATCCAGGGGGAACCCAGGGAAATTAGTTCACTGCAGCAGCTGTAGGACCAGGCCCAAGGTGTATGATGAGATGCTGAGCTAGACATGCAATAAATACCTGAGGGCTGAGTTTACCTGTGCTTGCTGACTTCTGTGGGAGTTGTGTGTTCAGATGATGTTCAAGGTCCATGTGTATGGCGTGTGTGAGGAAGGGAGGTGGCTCTGGGCCTGGCCATGCAAAAGGGAAAGCCTAGCTCCTAATGGAGGAAAAGCTGTAGAGGAGAAATCTGGAACTCGTGTGTTGTTCTCTCTCCAGTCACCCTCCAGCTTGATTCAGTGACCTTGAAAAAGTGACATGTATCATTCATTTTAAGGTGCAAAATACTTTAAACATTGGTTATATTTAGCTGAAGCAGAGCATTTTAGATTTTCTGCTGTTTTTTCAAGGCTGTGTTTGCCACCAGCAAGAGGTTTGGGTTTTTTGGTTTTTTTTTTGGTTTTTTTTGTTTTTTTTTGGTTTTTTTTAGTAAGAGAAATATTGTGAAAACATAAATCAAAAATCTAAGTCCCATGAGAAGCAGCTTGAAGGAGATGGGGATGTTTAGCCTGGAGAACAGGAGGCTCAGAGGAGACCTTATTGCCTGTAAGGAAGGAGGGTGTGGTGAGGTGGGACCTCTTCTGCCAGGCAGCCAGTGACAGGAGAAGGGGACATAGCCTCAAGCTGCACCAGAGAATATTTAGGTTAGGCATCAGGAAGAATTTATTCATGGGAAGGGTGGCCAGACATTGGAAGAGGCTGCCCAGGGTGGTGGTGGAGTCACCACCCCTGGAAGTGTTCAAGAAACGACTGGACATGGCACATAGTGATATGGTTCAGTTGGCATGGTGTTGGTCAAAGGTTGAACTCAATGATCTTGAAGGTCTTTTCCATGAAAAGCTAGTGGAAACAATCCCTGTGGGTCTCATTGTTGCCTAAAGGGAGGTAAGCCATGGGCAGTGTGGGGATCTCTCTGAGCTGCCTTGTATCAGGTCTTCACTGCACTGCCTTCAGGTGTGTCACAGTTGGAGGCCAATACCTGGTGTTTCTCCCAAGACAGAAGCACCCAGTTCTGACAGCAAAGAAGAGTCTTAAATGATCTTCTGTGTTTCCAAAATTAGATAGTATCAAACTATCTATTCCTTAAGTAGTGGGGAGCATCAGGTGAATGATTGGCGGGGAGAAACAGACCGGGTTCTCCTCTACTGGGTAATTTTTTCATCTCTCATCTGTCGAATGATATTTCTCTGACGCAGTAGGATCAGCACCCTCTTAGATTATAAATGGTGACTCAACAGACACTAGAAAAAAAAAAGAATGTCAGTGGGACATATGTCAGTGCTGGAAATTTAAGGACTGGAAGTCCTAGTCTTAATCACAGTGTTTTATCTTTATTTATGAGGGTAAAATGACATATGTTTAGTAATTGACCACTTAGTAAACAGAGTTAAATTGTACTTACTCCTTTACAATTGAGGAATCTTTTATTTAGCTAGCATATAAAAATACAGTGTATTATTTAGCTAGCATATAAAAATAGCTGTTAGATAAAACTGTGAAATAAATACACGTGAATTGATTACTTTGAATTATGATAGCCCTTTCTCTTGCAGTGCACTATAATACATAGAAGTATGTTTTGTTTATTGACCTGATTTTAAGGTAGAAAGCGAGAAGAAAGGGATGGATAAACGTAAACCCCATCCATTACTGACAAATAAACAGAAGAAAATTAAACTTACAGGGTTCAGAAATTTTGTGTCACCAGATGCTTCACAAGATAATGCAGTTTGAAAGTAATTTTTTTTTAGAAAACAGAGACAGTTGTCACAACATCCTATTGACCAAAAGTAGCTTTAGATATAAACCCCAAATTTAGGATAAAGTAAGCCTCTTTGATAGTGCATGTCATCATCTAGAAGGTCATCTTCACAGTCAAGGTCATAATCACAATCACTGACTGTCCTGTAAAGCATTCAAATTACGCTTTTAGAAATACTGGCACAGGTCAAGTTTTTCTTCTGAGCACTAATAAAACAGAGTCTGAAATGACTAGAACTGTTGACTGAAATTTTAACCTCATTTTTATGTACTTCATTAGACTGAAGACTTGCAGAAGAGCAAGTCCAACTGCTCTGTCTTTTAATGTTATTCAGAAGGGATAAAAGAGGAGAAAAAACCCGAAACCCAGGAAGTTTCTTTTCCATTTTTCCATGACAGACAGCTGCTCAAACACTGTGATGCAGACTGGAAGCAGGAGGTTTTTCTTCTTGAAAATTTCTGGTTCCTTTCCAAACCTTCACATCTCTAATTAGACTCTTTTTGCCTTCTGACTATTTAGTTTCAGAGCAGGGAAAAGAAAATTATGTTCAGTACTTCAGTGTGAAACTGTTGTGCCAGTGTGTCTCAAAGTTCACGCTGTCCTGTGGCACATTTATTAGGGGACAGCAGGGATGCATGTGGTACTGATAATATAGACTGAGTCTTGGACCAAGCCCATCTTTGTTGTATGCTGCTCAGGAAGATGTTCTTCAGCTTTTATTTTCAGTTTAATTTACTGGGCAGCATTCCTACATAGCTTGTGTTGGCCCTGATTTACACACTCTGGGCAAATCCCAGGACCTCATCTAGCCAGAAAGAACACCCAAAGAGTCATTTCCTTTTCAATATAATTACTTTAATGACAATGTGTAGTACGATAAAGGTTGCCCATGTAATATCCCTGTTTATTAACAATTGCAGCACGTCAAGCATTTGCACTGCCTTGAAAAGCAGTACATTTTTTTCACCTGCAAGGGTCTTACAGGTGCCTGAGAGAGCAATTATGATTGCACTTCTCTTAAATAATAAGTGGATGGCTGTCTCCCTCATCTTTCTGACCTCAGATTGTCCTCATCAGTGAAACCTTCCTTTTTTATTTTTGGTTTACTGATATACGTGAAAAGTGCCAAGAGTAACCTACTGGCTACTTTCCTGCTAAAGTAACTTGGTGATCTGAGTGGTTTCTCCTACTTTTGGAGATAGAAGGAACAGGAGAGAACAAAAAAACCTACAAAAAAGTTAAACCCAAAAACCCCCCCAATCCCAAATGATATGGGGAACCAACAAAAGGGGATGAAAATGGTTCTTAGCATTGCCATGCTTAGTACATGGCCAGCCTGACTCACACCAGTCCATATAATTTACACTTTTTTATGTCCAAATGGCCATGGGCAGCTGTTTTAGTACATAACCACGCTCTTCCAGGATGGCCTTGGAAAGTGTACCTCCTCTGTGTGCTAGTTAGGATAGACTAACCCATTGTCAGGCACCCATCAAAGCCTCTCCATTACTTACGCTGACAGCTCTGGATATCCAGCATCAGCTTGATTTGACAGGCAGAGCTTTCTTCATCCTTAGGCAGCCCACTAATTTCTGCAACACTGTTGCTAATTTGGAAGCTGACAGTTTCCATCTCCCCACCCCTTTGGTTTATTACAAGCATTTCATCAGAGCGGCTGTGGCCTGCCGTGTCCTTCTCCGCTCTGGGCAGAGGGGGATAAGCGAGGCTGTCAGCCCCGATGCTCGGTTGCTGTGGTGATGTTTCTCCTGGAGCAGGCGGCTGCAGCAAGTCCCCCACCCGGGTGGCACCTAGCCCAGGCTCTGGATGGACCGTGGAGGCTTCCAGCTGATTTAATTGGTTCATTGTTCCCTGGTTTGATGTAATAAATTCATTGTTCCCCAGTTCAACTTAATTGAGTCATTGTTACCCGATTTAACTGACTGATTGCTGCCTGACTTGATTTAATTAATTACCGCCTGCCTTGCTGAATAAGCAAGCTCCTGCTGCCAGCTGCCAGCGCAGCTCACGGCTCCTAATCCGTGCTGTCTACCTCAGCCCCTTGTCCTATGCCAACCTGCACTTCTGTTCTACTGCCAACCTGCTTTCTGTTCTACTCTAGCCACATCCTCTGTTACCTTCCTGCTTCCCACTTCTATTCCTGTAGCTTGTCCCCTACCCAAAGAGCTCCTCTTGCCCTCTAATTCTGCTTTCCATTCTCCTCTGCTTTTTCCTGGTTTTAGCCCTGTGACTACATCCACTTTTGCTGCTGGAGTTCTCACCACTGTGTCTCACAGTAATGCTCCCTGCTTTGATTCCTCTAAAGCTGCTCTTGAGTTCTCCTGAAAGCTTTGTATTTCACTTGTTTCATGCATAACAGACTGCCCTTCCTATAGTGGGATTTTTTTGTATCCTGGTCTGCCCAGGAATCCTACGCAGGCATCAGCACTTGTCCAGTGCTCTCTTTCTTTCCTTCATTTCCACTACTTGCCTGTACCCCTTTTTCCCCCCTCCTTTAAGATATCATCCAGAAGCCCCTCTGTCCTCTTGTGGCGTGTTATCTAGCATCCTCTAGGCTCTTGGCTCTTTTTAATCTGTTCCCTGCCCCAGATCCGTTCACTTGCTTTGGGATTTCTGTGTCTGCTGTAAGGGTATCTTCCTCGATTGCTCCTTCTCTTTAGCCTGTTGTTTTCACCTAAGATGTTCTGATGGTGGTTCATGTTTCTTGCTGACTCTCCACTTTCTGGCCCTTATTTCATTCCCCAATCTCCCCAGATCTCTTTCATTTATCTTTCTGTGTTTCACTGTCTCCATTCAGCAGAAACATGAGATACAGATAGATCTTGTCCTCTTTTCTCTGCTGTTCTGCTCCACATTCCATCTGATGTCAGTCTGGGAGTAGGCATGCATTTGTTCAAGCAGAGAATTACTGTTCTCCAAAGCAGTTGTGTCAAGGTGTGAGTCTGAATTTTTTTTAATGATCAGCATGAGCTCAGACTTCTCCGTAACCACTTCAGTTCAGTGCATTCAGGTGAGCTCAGCTTTACCCATGCTGTCAGTCCAGTATACACAACATCTTGTGTGAGCAGATATCCCTCCTGGCTTTGCATTGTCCAGGCCTTTTTGGCCATGACATGTTTCCTGGTCATCTGCACTCTCTCTATTTATCCATTTTTCATTCTCATGTTTTGGAAGAAAGTCCAGGAATGAGTGCTTGTCTCTCCAGTATAAGCACCGTCATTCAGGTGCCAGCTGACATCTGGCTTCTGTATTCTGGGAACAGATCTGGGGTGTGTTTACCCTCCTTCCTCTGGCTCTCTTATTTTCACTGGTGTGTCAATGTTTTCTTGAGGAGAGACTTTCATTGTCTATAAAGACACCCCTCTCCCCTTCTCAGTCTTTAAGGAACCTTCACTCATAGAATCACAGAATAATTTAGGTTGGAAAAGACCTCCAAGGTCAAGTCCAACCTTGGACTGAACACCACTGTGTCAACTAAACCATAGCACTGTGGTGGTTCTTGAGCACTTCCAGGAATGGTGACTCCACCACCTCCTCGGCCAGCCTGTTCCAGTGCCTGACCACGCTTTCAGTGGAGAAACTTACACTGCTGAGGGTCTTCCATGTCACTTGCAGTGAGTTAATCTGCCTCTGCCTTTTTTCATGTGTGTAAAAGCCACTGCATTCCCAGGGCATTTTTGTTCAAATCCTTCTGGGTTTCATATGTCAGATTCCATTGATTTCAAATACCTAAAAACCTTGGAAGATGTTTTAGGAGAGCTCAATCTTTGGGTTTTGGAGNCTGTGTTATGGGTTCTTTGGTGGATTTTTTTTTTAAATTCAGTCACATTTCAGTTTATTTCTTTTTCTTACTGTCTCCTAAAACTGAGTCCCATTCTCTTAAGTTTCTCTCAGCATGGTAGGCAGAATAATCAGCTTTTTTGTACCCTAGTTATTGCAACTCAGCTATATTTCTGCTGCTCTAACATCCATTCTCTCCCCTCTATAGGCAATTCCCTTTGAATTCATCTTTGCAGTTCCTCTCCTGTTGTTGGCTTCTCCACATTTGCCAGTTTTCAGAGGCCATCAGACTTTGCAGATCATACTGATACTGGCAATCCCTCTCACATTACTGGGATATGAAGGTATGACGCCCAGTCCTGTTCCCATGAAAGCTGGTGCCAAACCTCCCATAAAATGTTATGAGAACAGGACTGGGCCTCAGAATCTTCATTCCATTCTCTGTAATGGCAATTAAAATAACATTAACATTAGAAACAGAATTAGCAGGTGCCAGACTCATCTTGTTATCTTCCATCTTCTGTGTTTGGTGAGATATTTTTCTGGTAGTGATTGCATTCATGGAGCTGATACATACAAAACATGGATGTTCCACGCTTCTCATAGTGTGGAGCACATGTTAAGAAAAATTGAGGGCTGCCCTTCAGTGTACAGTCTGCCTTTCCATTTGTAATCACAAAGCACTCCCATGGCAAAACCATTGCTGCACAGATGGTTAAACACTATTTTTGTCCTTTTACCTTTATTTGGTGTGAAGCATTTTGTCTTTTTCTAAAATGTTAATGACTGTCTGAAGTGCCTTTTTCAGTCCCACCCTATACTTGAGATAATACTGCCCCTTTGGAAAACACTGATATCAAGCACCCTTCCTTCAGAAATGCAGTTGGACTTGTGCAAGTAATTTGATCAGAACTTTCAATTGGTATCATTGCAGTGATATAATTATCGATACAGTGGTGTGAGTATGCTCTAATAAATACAAGAGATGAAAGCCCCAAAAGTTTTAAAAGATCATGCAAGTGGCTTCATCTCAAACTGAGAAATAAACACAAAATCAGATGTGCAGCCATTCTGATGCACTTGCATGCAGGGAAGTGCAAGGACTTGCAGTGCATTGTGAGATGCTCGTCATGATGCAGTCATGAAAGGCAGAACTGGTTATGCACTGGGAGGTAGCTGAGGTCTCTTTTCTCCACATCTGGAAATCTGAAGAATTTTCTGTCTTCCTCTGTTTTAATCCTGTAGTTCTCCTTTATCTGCATTTCAAATTCCAGAGCTGTGGTGAAGGACAAGATGTTTCTCTGGATTGTCCTGATGGGAGTCAGGATCACTGGGTCAGCGTGTGACTTCACGTCATGTTTCCAGAGCTGTGGGGGCTCCCCTCATGCTAAGCTGTGTCAGCAACAACAGTTTTAGCCAAGAACTTCCTTTTCTACTACAGCATCCTTCTGGCTTTCCTTCCTAATGTCTTTGCCGTGTGATTTTTATAAACACAGGACAACTTATAACATGCTAACCCATAGTTAACATTAGTACAAGGAACTGAAAAGTCCATATAACCTTAGAGATACATGTTAACAAAAAGTCCTGGCCCTCCCATGCATGCTAAGAATACCATCAGCAAATGTCACCAAAGTATGTTCAAGAGCTGCAAATTCTCCAGCTAAATCATGTTGGTAATTATGTTCTGTGACTCTGGGCAGGGGTTGTTGAGTAGCTCTAATTTGGAAAGTATTTGTTAGACTCTTCTGAAGGAAGGTCAACTTCCAAGAAGCAGGAGGGGCCTCACAAGGGGCATCTTGTAGAGGCCACATTTCAGGGGCTAGGTCAGAGGGTTCTGCATAGGTCACAGAAAATGAATGTATATAGATAACAGCAGAATTTAGACAAAGGAGTTTAACCATTTGTATCTGCTTCTGTTTCACAGCTGGTAAGAGACATGAATTTGGGAAAGAATATATAGATACAAAGCTATATAAATACACAAGTTGTCCACTTGCCTTACTGGTTCAGTCAGGTGGAGTAAATATATAACTCTCTAGTTCAGCTGCCTCACTGTCACAGGATCCAGAGTCACCACTAAAAAATGGTCTTCCTCTAAGATTTGCTTTTTATTTTCTACTCCAACATTTTTGCTAAAAAGCATTTACAATGTTTTATGCAGCTGTGCAAAGAACAACGAACCATGTTCTGCAGGATAGAAGCTCTGTAAATTAACCCTTAAATGGGAGCTTGATAAGGGCCTACAGGATTTAGCCTTAGAAACACAATGTGTGTGGGAACTTAATAAATGCAGGGCAAGAATCAAAATTAATTAGCTGCCAAGTTCTCAAATGACTTGTCTTCTTCAAATGTTTTGCTCTCTTCTTCCATGATTGTTCAGAACCTGCATAATTTCACATGCTGTCATATATTCTTTATGCCTTTTTATATACTTCAGCTGTGGAAGGCCATGGTTTCTATTAGCAAAAAGGATAATTGTGGTTAAAGTGTATTTAAGTATGTATTTATGTATTTATGTATTATGTGTTTATTGACTTTGCCCCATCACTTGGTAAATGCAGCTGCATATTCACTTTCAGAGGTACAATTAGTCATGAGAAAATAGCTTCAAGTATTATTGGTTACATTGACATTTTCACTTTGTAAGTGATCATGTCTGAAAAATGCCGTCATTTACTTTCCTATTGGAAGTGTCACAACTAATGTCAATCTTTAGAACTCCAGGTGCACATTTTCCTCTGGGGCTGTGAGGGTCTGATATGGATCTTTCCATAAATCCACAAAATCAGTCACAGGGACCATTGAATAAACCAGGTAACCTACCTACATGTTTGCAGAAACAAGCCTTAATGAGTAAATGACATCAATCTCAAACCCGTGCAATAGAAATACATAGTGTTAGTGCTGTCCTTATGTGCCAAATTAACACCTTTGACCAGCGTGGAAAAATGGCTTCCTGCTGGTAGAAAATGGAAACCTCAGCAGTAATTCACATTTTTCCTCATGACCGAAAGGAAACATTCTCCATTAATTTGCTTCTCACTCTCAGACTTCCAAGTTGAAAAAGGAGTAGGCTCTCCCAGAGCTTCCCACATCTCTCCAGACAACTGGGCCAAGTATCCCATGTTATCTCTATCTTAGGGAATGCTGGGCTTCCAAAACATGGCAAGCACTTCTCCCTTACTGGCTATTTAAAAAAACTAATTCACATTACCTTCCTCCTTACCTCCCTTGCACCTTAGCAATGAAATGAGAGAGCAGGTAAGAGCCTGCCTTGAAAGCATTATCTTTAACTGTGATGGGGTCCATGGAACTCCAGGGAGGTCTCATGGCTCATACCCTCCCAAGTCCTCTTTCTCTTCTCCCACACGTCCTGCTGCTTCTTACTTCGGGTGTGTCACTGGTCTTTGCACCTTCTAGGCCAAGAGCAAGATTTTTCCCTGTTCTCACAAGCATTTTGATTATCTAAGCATTTCAGCAAGCAGTGGCAAAATAGTAATGAGTTTCCATGAGTTACTCCAAATGGATTGTGACTTTGATTTAATGATTTGCAGCTATGGAGTGCAAGATTTTGCTATGTCAGCTACTGGATTAGAACAGGAGTCATTCCCAGCACGTGCCCGCAGGAACACCTCAAATGCGAAATGCTTTAATCACTTCTCACGCAAGCTGAGTAAACTGGACTCTACAACATGAGCAGAAAGCTAGCAGCATTTTCCTGCTCAAGCACCATTGTCCCTAGCCTCAGCACTTGCCCAGCTTTTGAAAGAATTAAGTTATAGAGACAGAGTGACTGAAGAAGGTCTTGACAAACCTACCCTCTTCCTTTCAGGAGAGAATCACTAAATTAGGCTGCCAGTCTCTGCAGAAAGAGAAAGGAGGAAGGGATCTTTCCAGCTTTCATCCTTCCTGTGACAGTTTTCTGTTCCCATCAAGTGAAGCCACTGAGATAATCTTTCCTCTAGTGCCTGGATTCCCCATTTGGGTAGGTCAAGGTAGTCAAGCTAGCTTTGTCAGTATAGTCCCAGTTCAAATCACAGCCTTCCTTTAGTTTGGTCAGGGACAACTCATACCTCATGGCCTGTATGAGATCCTACCTGAAGGAGTAAGAAATACATCCTTTGCCCCACAGGACAGCATTACAGTAATCCCATGGGGTGTCCTCTGTCCCCTGAAGCATGTGGGCTGCTGTGAGAGACAGACATGGTGCTGAGATCAGCCAGCAATTATTGGCACCCTTCTGGCCTGTCTGCTGAGCCCATTAGTATTACCTAAGAGTTTTCATTCAGCCAACGCTATTGACGTTCAGTGGCTAGTCAGTGCCTCTCATCCAACTCCTGCTCAGCAGAATGGGATGGTCTCTGATTAGCCAGCATCTCCCATCAGACACTGCAGTTAGGATTACACCCAGGGCCAGCCCATCAAAAACCACCCCAGGCCGCAGTTGTTCCTAGGTAACCATGGGCTGACTTGCCAACCTGTTCCCCTTGTCCAGGTGCCCATCCAGCCCTCCTCTGTTCTTCACCAGCATGGCCAGAGAGACGTCAGCCCAGTGGGCAGAGGTTGGGCAATGCAGGACAGTCACACCCTCTGCTTTGCCTGGTTTGGCATGATGACGTTATTTTCTGGGGCAGCAGGAAGATCTGGGGAGCACCTGGGGTTCATGAGGGATGCAATCTCCAATTTTTCCTGCTGCTTTGGATGCATGTCTGTGTTGTAATCTGCAGTGTGGGGATTACCAGACTGACTCAGGTCATGGGAAGCCTTGTCCCATGACACTTAAAGGTCCCTACTGAGTCTGTGCTCGACACGTTTAGGTTACAGAACCTCTTTCTGCGCTATCCAGCAAACCAGTTTTTTCTCCTAAGGAAGGACTCTTCCCATTTATCCCAACCTTCTGCCGAGTGATGAATGCACTCCTGCTTACTTTGTCCTGATAATCATCCCCTTTGTCATGTGCACTGGCTAACATCTCTGAAATTCTGATGCTCAGTGGTTTGGATGTTTTGGATGAGATAACACAGCCTGGTTATGATCTCTTATGGCTGCAAACCTCCAGCCTCATGGGGGTCCTCCCGCTGTGGGATCTTCTGCCTTGCTGTGTAGAGCAAAGAAGGAAGGTCACCCATTGGAAACTGCCTTCTGTCTTCCTTCCCTCACCGCATGCAGCAAAACTGTTCTCCTTCTACCATGGTCAAGATGTCCTGTGGCTGCAGGGGAGGAAAGATTTGCCTCTTAGCCATGAAACCAGATTTGCTTTGGTTGTAGATTATTCTCCACCTAGTGAAAACAACTGGAAATTTTGTTTTGGACTATGGAGTTCAGCTTCTCTGTACAAGATTTTCAACCACTCATCTTGGCTGGGATTGGAGAGATAGGGGAGAGGGGAGAGACCCTATTCACTGAATGGAATCACCAGAGTGTTCCTGACATAAAACATGAGACAAAATCCATATGAAAGCCAAGTGAAAGGCAGACACAAAGATATGTTATACTGTGCTCTGGTTATCTATGTGTCTTCTGTCAGCAGGATGGGAAGAGTAGAAAAAAGAGACAGGCAGATATGAAATTGGATTGACAACTATCAACAGCGTAACCAAAATGGACACTTGTGTAGAAGAGCTGACTCAGATTTTGATGCCATCTTTTAATTTAGGATTGATGCCTGTGTAGATTATGTGGCACATTTGCAGGAGGAGTTCTCATAGATTATAGATGTTAATAAAGCAGGATAATTATTTCTATTTTGTGCCAAGCCAAAAGCCACACTATGGAAAGGTTTTAAATGCAAGCTCAACAAAATTATTCAAATGCAGAAATAAGAACAGGAAGGTTGATCGGTGTGTAAAGAATGATTCACATCTAACTCAGACTGCTTCCCTTTTTATGTGAGTTGCCTTAAATTTGACAAAGAAAATCCTCTAACAGTAATTTACAACCTGGGCAGCTGAAGGCTTCAGGTATTGAAAAAACAGTGGTCTCCTGCACAGAAATAATATGTAAATAGTCCGCACCGGGAATTTTGGAGGGCAAGATCTGCTGACACTTAGCCACATCCCTGTTCTGGTGTTTCCTTGGTCTCCCTGCAGAAGATGGGGCTGCTGAAAGCAAGCTCTTTCCTGGGCTGTTTCCCTGTGCCGCAGGGCTGATGCATTGCCCTGAGGTGCTCAGGATATGAACGAGAAGCAGGGTGCCTATGAAGCTTTTTTACTCTTCAGAAGCATAAACATTTCTGTTTAACTTCCAGAATCCCTCTACCCTCAGGGGAAACTGCTGCTTGTTTCTCCTTTTCCAGTGGATGTGAGAGCAGGCCTGTTATTACTGGCACTCCCATCCCAAGGATGCATTTTTCTTCGTTTAAGAGACTCTGAATTTTTGAAAGGGAAACATGAGACTTTTTTGTTGAAGCCTTCTGTATTTTATGTGAGCAGAGGAGTTTTCTTCGTATAGTTTGTATCATCAGGGCCTTGAACATGAGGGAGTTCTTCTTTATCCAGTACTTCATATACAACTTTGCTCTTTCTTCAGCCATGAAATGTCCACACCAATGAGAAAATAAAAGTCATTACCTACCTATAAAACTAATAGTAAATTTGCAAAACCAGAGTACAACGCAGAGCTAAATAGCTGCTCTTACCCTGTTTTTTATGAGAGATGAGTCTTGCACATAAAATCCACATCCCAACTGTAAGCAGGAAGGAGAGCTGCAAGGCTCAGACATCCAGAGGATTTGGAGTTGTCAGGTGTTTCTGTGACATTTCCCAGCGTGGCCCTACCAGGACCATCCTTACCTGGCAGTCCAAGACCTGGCTGCTGCAACCTCTTAAGAGTCTCACCTCCAGGACAGACTCTGCCTTCTGGCATGCAGAGCCATGGCTGACACAGGCAGTTGCTGGGTCAGCAAAAGGACTGAAATTTGTGCCTCCAAAACTTGTGCCATGGACCATGCCACAAGCTACGCAGGAGTAGAAAATACTTTCTTATCATGATGGTTTGCTACCTTGAGTCTTGCTCTGTCAAACAGAGCCAAGACCTACCTTTCCACTTCTGCTATTCCCTCAAGGACCCTGTTTTATTTTCCTTTTCTTTTATAAGAAAGGAAAGAAAGAAAGAAAGAAAGAAAGAAAGAAAGAAAGAAAGAAAGAAAGAAAGAAAGAAAGAAAGAAAGAAAGAAACAAAGAAAGAAAGAAAGAAACAAAGAAAGAAATAAAAGAAAGAAATCCTGAAAACAGCCTTACTGAAGTGGACACAATCCAACTAAAGCCCAAGCCCAGCAAAGTCAGAATTTTCCCCCATCTTGAGGTCATTCAGGTCCTCCCCAGCTAAGCACTGGGGCTCTGAGTCCATCTCATCAGCATGTAGCAGAGCTCAGAGAGGGAATCGGACCAGCTTTCATTTCATGTGCTTCCATGGCTTTGTTGTGACACAGGTCACCTTCCACGTATTCATCCCATTGGGAATGCAGGGGTCTTCCACACCCTTTTTGGAAATCACACATCCACCTGGCTTCCCTGCTCAGATTCCTAGCCTAACCCCAGAAGACAAGTGTTCCCTGTGACTTTTCCTTGGGGGACCCTGTGGCATGAAGCAGGAAGGAGTTTTGAGAAAAAAAAAAAAGCTTTACCTGAGCTGGCTGGGGGCTGGTGGTGCCTCTCAGCTTCTACCTACAGGCTTCCAGACTGCTCTGCAGCACTCCAAGTTCTCATCCACAGCTCTTGTCCTGCAGGTCACAATCTCCCAAGGTAAAACCTTGGCACAGAGCACCCTGATCCCTGTGGGCCTGGCAGAAAGTTTGCACTAATTGAAAGAATAATGGCAAACATCAGAGTGAGGAGGGAGCAGAGGAATTTACTGGAGAAAACAAATTCTAACAAGTACGGGATACAAATTTTAAGCAGTAATTCCCATATTACTTAGTGCTTAAGGACAAAATCCATGCTGCCCAAGCTACTTTCCTTAGTTTGCAATGCATGGCATTCGCAACAGAGTAAACAGGTACATTTTAACACTTTTCATGTCCGTAAAGATATCTCAGTAACCCGTACCCCACATCAGATATTCACAAGGCAATAGCATGATATGGCAATACATTTTAGTGTTGTGAAGAAGATCCCAGAGGAGACCCATTCCTGCTCTCCCTCCCTGAGGGGTCCAGGCTGCCATTACGATCACATTGAGCAAGAAGCAGGAGGAGATGTCCATTAACCCCTTAATTAAGTGCTGAGATGGCAGTCACAAGTCAGGGTGTGTCCAGAAGAGCCAGATGAACAACTGCAAAGAGCAGGAATCCCATTTCAACTCCACAGGGCTGTGGACACTACCTGTGGTTACAGCACTGAGTGTAGATGCAGCTTTCCATTTCTGGAACTTAAAGAAGCGGATGGTGATTAACTAGCTAAATCTGCCATCAGGAGGCAGAAGTTTCTGTTTTGGAGCATGGATGAGGCAACCTGAGTGCCCTAACATCAAGCAGCTGTCAGCACAGGACAAGGAGACAGGCTTAAGGGCACCTTTGCCACAAGACTGCTCTGGTTTTATCACAATTCCTTTTCTTTGTTTCCCAGTTACAAGCAAAATGTGATTATAAATTCTGCTGCTGTCTGTCCTGCCAGAGCTGTGTGCTGCCACACATTGGGGTTTATCCCACCTGATTTCTTTGCCAGTGCTCACACGCAAAGATGGCAATAGATGGTGATGATCTACAAAGCTGTTGTTTTAAACATCTCCATAGCCTCCCACCAGGACACCGGGTGGACAAATGACATTGCCAGCCATCCCCAAAGAGTTTGATAGAAGAGCACACGGTCACTGAGCTGCTCTGCCCAGTCATGGCCACGGGAGCTGCCAAGGTCGTTCTCTCACACAAGGACTGAAGGGTCCCAAGGCAGGTTCCTTGGCCCAATGGGTTGCTTTGGCAGGTGAATGGTACTTGGTACCATTGTTGGTCACCTCCACACAGATGCTCCAACACCTCAGCTCAGCAATCTGTATCCAGATCTCAGCCATCCCTGTTGATCATAGCCAAGACAGCATCCCATAAGAGGAAGCTCTGTGAAAAAATTATTGGATGTACAGAAGAACAGTAGAAATGTAGAAACATTATCTAGAACTGGATTTTCAACATCCCTGGCTCATAACAATCCAAGTTCTCTTGAGATCCTCACCAACAATCTCTCTCAGCATTAGCAGGAGCTAAATGTGTGGGAAAGAAAAAAAACAAATATCTCGGAAGTCAAATTGCTGTGCAAACTAGAAATCAAAGAATCTATTGCATGAGATAAATATCCTTGTATAGAACTGGCAATGTGCAAAAGTGAAACCAATTCATTTTCTAACAAACATCAGTGCAATTTTCAAACAAGAGTTTTCACCTTTAGTATTTTCCCTTAATTCTTTCTTCCCCATTTTCCCATCTAAATTTCATTTTGGTAAATATTTCTCTCTGTTGCTCAGATAACCGTATCTGATTGCAGAGATTTGAAGCATAACTGATGATGAAAGACGACCTGAGGGATATCGGAGTGCACACACCACAGGGGTGTGGACATAAACCCCTGAAATATGCTGGCAGTATGACCAGAGTCGTTCTACCTGTAGGTTAAGTCAAGATAAGAACTTGCCTGATGGTTGCACACACAGGATTAGACAAAACCAATACTTCATGCTTGTTAAAAATCCACCAGGATTGTTGGCTTCAGGTGGAGCTGAGCCTGCGGGTTGGGGGGGGGGGCGAAGGGGGGTCTGAGCCTCATGTGTCTTTTGACACAAAGTTTGGTGGTGGCCCTCTATCCCGATGGTGCACTCCCAGCTGGGAGAGGGGTAACAGAGGGTTAGCTTTACCACTCACGACCAAGGGTTTTGCCCCAGGTGGACTTCTCAGCTCAGGGCTGGCACTGTAGCAGCAGGTCCTCCTGCCCCTGGCTCACGGGCACCCCTGCCTCTTCCTGGCAGGCTCCAGTGTCACCCGCAGCACAAGGTCGCTGCTGGGTGCTGGTGGCAGTGGGGGTGGTGGCTGCCCCGGGCAGCAGGCAGCCCTCTGGGGGGTTGCATAAACACGTCTGCTCCAAGCACAGGCAGTGAGGCGTGCAGTGAGTGGGTGACTAATGGCCCCACACTGGCCTACTTAGAGCCGGGCCGGCTTAGCTACCTGCTGCTCTGCTGGGTCCCCACAGCACCGATGGGCAGGGGAGAAGGATGACCTCTTCCTGGAGGGGAGGGCAGGTGAAAAAGCCTCCCCTCACTCAAAGATGCTGAGCAGGATTTGCCCATTCATACGTGAGGAGGTCTTAGACTTCACAAGAAAAAGATATTCAGAAAATACAGCTGCAGCATGCAATCCAACACTTCTTTCACTTCTCCCTCAGCACCTTCATACAGAACCTGCTCAAAAATTATTTATAAATACTAAGTAAAATTGAAGGCACAGCCATGCAATGCTGATCATGGGTTTGCAGAATTTTATGAGTGTTGACTGATGATAGATACCCTCTTTGAAAAGTCAGGGCTTCTTGTGTCACCTGGAGAGTACGAAGATCTCTGCAAATAGTACAGGCAAGCAGAAGAGGTCAAATCAAAACCAGCTCCCACAGTGCATTATTAATCCTGCAGATTGTGTATAGTGGAAATAAAAAATCATCCTAAAGTATCCAAATGCTCTAATGTAAAGAACTAATTCAAAATCCCTTCCAAACTATTAGTAACAAATAGAAAGTGTTCTTGACAATGAAAGCTCGCATGATTTTTACCCCAGACCTCTGACTCTCAGATGCTGGCAATACCGGAGAAGTGCCAGCTGTGTGTACCCACTTCCCAACACATGGCTCCTCCAGCCTAGCCCAGGCAGGGTCTGTCCTGGCCCACCACAGCTGGAGTGTGGACAGGCCCTGATGGAAAACATCTCTCCATCAATACCTTGAGAGTTTGAGAGGCTCAGGTGTGAAAGCGAACTCCCAGTGGGAAGCTATGGCCATAGACATGTTATTTTTAACAGGTAAAAGCTACTTAATGTTTAACCCCTCAGTTCATCTCTCCCTTTGGGTCTGTACCTCCAGTGTTAATGCAGCTGTTGTTCAAGTTTAAACTTTCCTTGCTATCAATCAGCTCAAGAACTGTAAACACTCACATTATGGATCAATAATACCTCGCTCTCCATCATGTGTTAAGATGTCCTGGGACAACTGTTGGGTTTTTTCTGACTTCTGGACCCATTTTTATGCTGAAATTCTTCATGGTGAGGCCATTGATTGGGCTGTGCAGCAGGACAGCAGCAGGCATCTGCTGCCAGCAGCAACACAGAGGAATGCAGGGTTCATCCACCAGAGCAAAGGGAAGGGAGTGCTGCTCTAAGTGGGGCCATATTTGTGCCACAGCAGTGAATTTGCACAGGGAGGAAAGATTCTTTTTTCCATACAAAACTGGGGCCAGGGCCTTGGCCATAGTTTGCAGCTGGCAGGGAACATGCAGGTCCTGGCTTAATAAGAGAGCAGGGAGTGGACAGTGACTCACAGCCCAGCCCAGTCCTCCTTCCCTGCCAGCCACAAGTGCTGGGCAGCAGATTTCAGGAAGAGAAGGACAAAGCCACTCATCATCCACTCCTGTGTTCTCCACTGATTCACTCTTTGCTCATCGAGACAGGGCTGAAAATAACAGCCTGAAAAAAGGAAGGGCAAGAGGTACAGGCAGCCCAGGTAGGAGGTCTGAGTGTGCCAGTTTGGCTGGGATCACCACTGAGTATGGTGTGGGCTGCTCTGGCATGACAGCAAATCAGTCTGAGGACAGGGAAAAGACATGCATTATCTTCACTCCTCTTAAAACAGAAGTGGGCATTGATATGGTGTGATCTAAAAGAGGCTGAAGATGTTTGCTTGAATTAACTGGAATGCGGGGTTCTGGCCTGGACACGGTCCTTGCAGACCTGGACAAAGTGAGAAGCATTCAAGGAGCACAAGAATCAAGAGAATTATACACCAAGGGATTCAAAACAAAAAACATGCCTCATTTAGTCCAAGGAAAGAATATTAGGAACAGAGAATGGAAACAATCCTCTAACACATAAAACCTTCTTGAGGAGATGATTGTTTTATATTATCTGTGTAGACAAAGATATGAAGAAATCAATTTTCCTTCTGCAACAAAGAGTGCTTTGTCAACCTACTAGGGAACATTTCCAAGATGTACAAGGCATGGAGTCTGGGGAGAGGCTGGAGAATCCCTTTCCAGAAAGATTTTTCAGGAGTCTTTAGACAAACCTTGCTGTGATGTTTCCCTGCACTGAGTGCTGGTGGCAGGGGTCCGGCAGGACTCCCTGGACACGGGGTGTCGTGGTGCAGAGAGGGAACCCAGCAACCCTGCCAGGTCTCCTCCTGGATTACATTTCGTCGCCTCAAACATGGCATTAAGTATTCTTGGCAGGAGTTGTGACTTGGCTTAACAAGCATTTGATAAGATCCATAAAGCTAAACACAGATTGCTGCTCTATAAGAAAGTGTTGAACAGCAAATATGCCCCACTTTCTATGATGTAAACCATGTTGATTCTCTAAGCACAATTCATAACACATCTGGAGCCAACTATTTCCATCTACTTACAGACAGTGTTAAGTGAGCTACTGTTTTAATTTTGCTGAGCCAGACAGAGATAATACCCCCAGGAAACAGTTCAAGTCTGTTAAAAGTAAAAATGACAGTGTAGGTTGCTAAGTGATAAGGATTTGCAAAACATAAATACTTTCACAAAGGAAGTGATTAATTCAGGACATTCTTTATATATCACTACTATAATCTTCTCAGCTGCAGCCCATTATGTACCTTTATCTCACAGCATACTCACTTTTTTTTGTTTTACAACCAATCCTTTTAATCTGCTCGTTTTTTTCAAATTTACACCTTTCATTTACTCAGCCTTTTGCCTGCTGTAGCCATCCTCACTCCATGGAAGGATATCCATGGACCCATCACACACAGGATCAGAGACATTTGCATTTGGACACTGAAGACAGGTTCAAAGAATGGTTCCAGTAGCAGCGTCCTGTCCAACACGGATAGCTGAGCTCTGTCATCATCATGGAGGAGTTAGTGGTGTAGAGCCCATCTACTGCAAACATAGCACCTACGTGTTATTTATTAATTCCTGCATGACAGCTTTCTGCCCTTTGACTTAGCTGAAGACACTGGAGATGAGAGGCTGTAAATCTAAGGTGGAAGGACTGATGCTTGCAGGACAATGGAGAGTGTTCTCACTAATTTAAATATGTCTGCTATTGATACTGTCTTACATGCAGTAATCAAGGAACAGCATTCAGATCTTCCATGGGAATATATCTCCCAGCCCCTAAGTGCCAAATTGTTGCTCATGGAAATGAGAAGCACAGGAGCTCCACAACTCCTTGGCTCCATTGTACTTACCTCAGACAATGGCCTGAAGGTTTGCTCATTCTTGAAAAGCTGCAATCTTGCTGAAACCTTCGTTTTGTTTTGTGACAATGTTCTCATTTTAGTGTCTGTATGAAATTGTTCACCCTGTACAATGCTGCCTCCTGAAGCAGATGCCTCTTGCAAGGAATGAGCATGACCAGCCCATGGCAACCCCAGCTTTCTGCTCAACTGTTGGGGTTGACTGTCTCCTCCTTGCTCACTGCTGCCTTTAGTGTGATGTGAATCCACTGAGAGCAACTTTCACCAAGGCTGCTTCCAATACTGACTCCCATCATATATCTAAGGAAGCACTGAGGTGACCTTCGATAAAATCAGGAAAGGGCAGTAAAATCTGCTAGTCAGTATGTATTTACACTCTCCTGTTTTTGCAGATTTTTTCTGATGCTCCAGCAGCCTTTTCCCACTAGTTTTACATCCATGTTCTGTTTCCCTCTTCTGTTCTATCATCTGTCACTGCCTCAGTGTTGACAATGATTCATCCTTCATTTCAACATGCCTGTGTCTTGATTTTATTTCCTATTTCCTTCCCAGCTTCCCCTTTCTAAAAGTTATGAGTGTCTGCTGTTGTGATTTCTTCATTACTTTGTGCAATGGGGATGCCCCTGCAGCACTGGTTTGCTCATACCTTTCTGGAAATTATCGTATTATGTATTGTTTGTGTAGCTTTACCATGTTTCCAAAATGTCTACCATCACTCTATGTTGGATTTCTTCCTTGAATATGTGTCTTGTTGTTTACAGTAAGTATGGGTTTGAATTTTTTTGTGGTTTTGGTTTGTTTGTTTTCTTTGTACAATGACCTAAAATGCTTCCAGAATATCCCTTTGGAATCCACCTTCTCAGAGCTAGACTTATTGTTATCCAGTGTCACTCCCACCTTTTTCTTCATCTTCCTCTTGGTCTCTTTAGATAAACTAATTTGTGGCTGCATGAGCATTGGTATACCTATATTAAGTATTAGGCCATGTTGTATATTTTAATTGTTTCTAATTTGCATGTTTATAGGGATCAAGGACCTCTGATTTGTACTAACTATATTTGCATCATCTCGAAGAGATGTGTATCAATCCTTTCCTAAAAGAACTCAAAGACCTCTGCAACTGCTCTAAACTTGTTCAGTTGCTTAACTTACACTTAGGAAGACTTCTTAAAAAAATCTAAGCTGTGGATCAAACTCTCTTGATACTTGTATTTGCAGTTAGAGAGAGCTTTGTACAACCTTGTGAAAACTTGAAAAATATTATTTAATCTATTTCATAAGAAGCGAGCCCAAGAGTGTAGGTAAGTATGTGAAGATGATCTCCACACCCACAAAAAGGAACAAATCTCAAGACCAAGCAAACAGTTAAAATAGCTGTCAGCCAAAATCTTGGGCATCAGGAGGAGATGTGGAAGGCTGAGCAGCAGGTGATAAATCTGCTTGGTCTTGGACTTTAGCCCAAGGGGATCAGATCCCCAAGATTTTTTAACTTGCCATGCTCAGGGCTGAGAACATGGCTTGAGTAGGTGACCTCTGCCAAGGTGCCACCCTCGGATCAGGCCCCTGCGTGGCTCTTGCAGCCATTCCCTCTGCCATCTCCAATCCTCTTCCCATGGGAGAGTGCATGACCCAGAGCACTGCTAGCCTCCACTGAGGGAAAAATGGGAATGCAAAGATTCAGTTGAGCATTAAGTCGGCAAATGGAAAGTGAGAGAGACTCTAAGGGGCCTCCAAACAGGCATGGATTTAAAAAATTAGAAATATGGGGTAGTAGAGAGAAACTGTATAAGGTACAAATGAAAAAAAAAAAAAAAGGCACAAAGCAAAAAGAAACTTAGTGGGCCAGGACCATTACCTGTCTTCCTGGGCAGCGAAGGGAGATGCTGACACAGATTTGAGGATCCCTCAGTGCAGCCTCCTTTGTTCTGGGCTGTGCTCAGGGTGTTTTTCAGCCCTGTGCTATCTGTTGTGCTGTATATGAGATTATTGCCAAAGGTGAAAATATATTGTCATAAAATTCTCCCCTAATAAATTTCCCTTCATTAAGTCAGCTTGCATTTTAATTGTGGAGACTATACCTTCTCCACCCAGTTACCGTGGTTTTACCAGGTATATAAACTGGGGATTTTAGCCAAGGGTGGAATTGTGTGAACTGTACCTGGTTCTGATCCAAACCTTCACAAAAGTTGAAGCATGTATTAGGCATTTCATAATTTCCTCACAAAAGGAATAAAAAAGAGGAAGAGCTGTTGCAGGTTTGCCATGAAAGCTTTCTTCAGGTAAAATTGTTGGATAAACCACTAAAAACCACAAGAAAATAATAGTTCAAGGAACAAAAATATTAAGGTCTCCTTGAGAAAACAAATATTTGCCGAACAGGCCCAGAAACAACCAAAAATGTATCCCATTGCTGGGGAATAGAAAGAAAGAATATGAAGTGAGAGCTGGAGGGAATGAGGGCTCAGAAAAGCTATGTCAGTGAGCATTGGTACATCCAACACACATAACCTGTGTGGGGTCTCTGCTTCTCAGAGAGGATGCAAGGAATTGAAAAGGCAACAGGCAGGAGCTAGGGGCTGAAAGAGCTGCCTTGTGAGGCTAAAAAGGGAACAGAATGTCCCACATTACAGGGACTGTGCTGACCACAAGGGTCCTGCTTCTACTGCCTTGTGCCTTCCAGATCCAAACATAAAATTTCTGTGGTCTAAAAAGGCCTTCTGCCAGTAACTTTAAGGCTCACAGGGCAGTTGATCACCAATGATCTCAGCAAACACCAAGCTGACAGATAAATACTGAGTCAGACATAAAATAGGGAGCAGTTTCATCTTGGAACCTATCATGAGATTAAATTGGAGAAGTCAAGCATTGCTGTCAACAGAGAGGATTAGGAAAAGGCTGACTTTGGCACTCCTGCACCTGCAGCACACAGCACTGTCCTGGGAGGAATGTGAGTCAGAGGAGTTTCTGCCAATGGGCACCTGGGCTGTGCCTGGGGAACTGCAACAGGAATGACCAAAACACACCCTTGACACACCAGCCATGATGAAACAGGGTCCAAATGGCCAGATCCAGAGTTTGGATCCAACCTACTGAGTGATAAAAATCAGTATTCACCACAAAGAGTTTGCTTGTAGAGGCTGGGAGGTTGGTACCACATCTGGGTAGCAGTTAGTCCCCATGTGTAGCTTTGAAATTAAAAATAATCCTCCCAGCAGCTGAGAAACATCAGTAATAAAGGGTCAGCTGAATAAACTAATGTGGAAAGAGAGGTGGACAGTGAATGGACATTTCAAAGAAAAGCTAAAAAAAAAACCCAACAAAAAAGAAGAAATACAACACAGTATAGAAAAGACCCTTATGGCTACATGAGCTTGGAAATCATGCAGAGGATCATATTTTTTTTTTAAATGGCTAGTCAATACAAGATTTTGCTTCCCTCAGAGAAACTTTTTGAGGAAATGCACACTAAAAGGATAAGAAGCAACCAGAATAACACTGCTCCAGTGCCACTATTGAAAATAAGCTCACTGAGTGTTGCCAAAAGTAAGGGACAGCTGTGGTGTTAATGCTAAACAAACCAATCTTCCCATGGTATTGGGTTTTATTCAGTTCTGGTCTTTGTGCTTTTCTGCTATAAACAAGGTGATCACATGTTGTTCTAGAAGTTTCTCAACTTTGCTTTAATTAGGCAGCTTACAAAATATCTGTTTTTTAAATTACTCATAAATCATGAGCATGGTCATGTTAAAGCCCTCATTGTAGGCTCTCAGTGGTGATCACCTCTACCTTTTAACACAAATTTCAGAACCTTTGACACGACCACCAGAGGAAGGTCCTGCAACTACACAGGTCTTGGCAAAAGAGCCCCCACGCTGCTGACAGATGAATATTCATCTCCTGGAAAGTCCTCCAGCTTTCCTCAGACTGAAGCAATGCCATCAGGTAGATGGCAGCTGGCAGTAACCCACATAAGCGAAAATCAGAAAAGCTGCAGCCAGGATCACAGAAAAGAGCTTGCACCAGCAGAGCACCAGGGCAGATGGACATCAGCTATCACAGGTAAACTATCTTGGAAGGAAAAAATTGATTTTATCAGTGAATAGTCCAAGATTGTTAGCCTGGAAAATGGGTAGATGTACACTTTTACATTGTGCAGTAAACATGCACCTACCTCACTTTTACTGATGATTAAATATGTTTGCATTAATCCCTAACTACTGGTTTTCCCTTATAATAAACTATGAGGACACTATGATCAGATTGAATCTGATTTTATTGGTCACAATATAAATAATACCTGCATCTCCATTAGAAAAATTGTGTTCTCTATTTTTCTCTGCAGTTGCATCCTTATTTTTAACAGCTTTTGCTTTGTAAGCAACACACTGGAGTAGTATGAGATATCTCAGCAATTGGAGCTATATTCAGACTGCTGTAATCACCCTTTACTATGCACTGATACAGATATTGATAGAGAGGAGATGATGTTTGTACTTTTCTTTCTAAAGAAGGAAAATCAAAAGCAAATGAAAGCATTTCTGGTTTGTAGAAGTACAAAATGTGACGTCATGCTACCCCATGAATGTCATACAACATGGACAACAGGCACTGCTCACTCCATGAATTCACCTGGCTATGCAGTTTGCTTCTCCAGTAGACCTTGTGTTTGAAATGGCACAATTACATCTTTCCATTACTGCACAGCTTTGAAATGGCATTCCTGAGTAATATCAGACAATCTGGGGTTTTTTTGTGGCTGCAAGGCGCTCTGGAGTGTGGAAAACTACACACTTCTGTGACTGCTGCCTTAGTATTATACTGGCAATTCCAGAAATACATTTTTAACTGCATAGAAATACTTTCTATATTACTACCTAAGGACTTAGTATGCAGATTTCACCCCATTAAGTAGGGCTTATAAAAAAACCCAAAACAAGCTCCACATCAACAGAGCTTGCAGTAAAGATGACTCATAAACAACAATCTCCTTTTTTCGGTAATATCAAAGTCACACTGAGGATCTTCCAGCTTCATTACTTTCTCCTTAGGCTGCCAAAAAATGCCTCCATGGTATTCCTTAGGAACATCACCTCTTTAAGCAGACCAAGAAGAAGAAACCATGGCCTGATGTGGAAAGTAGGTACCGTTATGGATTGGAAAAATCAATGCAAGACCTGATGTTAAAGTTTAAACACATCGCGAATGGAAAGAAGGGGTTTTATAGTGCTTTAAATTACAGAGCCTTTTTTACGTTCTCTATCGGAAAACATCTCCATTGTGATGACACAGAGGTGTTGGACCCTTGTGGAGGTCTGTTAAAACTACAACAGAGTTATCATCTAGGCTTAAGGTAAACAGCTCAAACATCCAATTTAGGGCAGATTTACAGCTGTTGTGTAGAATCTTCTAAAAAAAGTAAGTTCAGCATACAGCTTTCCTGTATCCACATGAAACTATGGATTCTTAAGTTAACTTTGCCATGTTAGACTACATTCTACCCACAGATAAACAAGTTTCTGGATGATTCTGCTTCTTACACATCTTTGCTTCTTGTGAAAACAGATGTGAAATCCAAGTAGCTGGAAGGAGTCTACCAGGCCACATGTTAAAATCTCCATTTCACACCCACATTCAAGAAGAAATCTCTTGCCCACTGAGTACTGTTTTATTCTAAGCATCTCTCCATTTAAATGTCTGGTGAAGAGCAATCCATCCTCGCAACCCCATGGAGCATTTCTTTGAATATGTTAAGAAAATACGTTATACTGCTCCATAGAAAACTAGAATACTGCTAGTTTCTTATGACCTCCCATTTATAATAGAAGCAAGAGGTTTGTGTAGCCTTTCTAGAGACGTTTCTACCCCAAAAATGAACTGTACCAGATACCAGTCCATAGGTAACTTCCTGTAAGTGATGTACTCTAAGCTGCACCCCTGTTTAGCTCTGAATAACGGGCCGAAGGGAGGAACTCCTTCCTTTCTCTTTCTGAAATCACAAAAAAGAGCAGAAAGAAATACTTGCCTGTTGGCTTGGTATATACAAAGCCTTACCAAATCAAATGTGAGTTTTCCCCTGGGGTCGTTTTTGTCTTTCCACTCTGCAATAGCACTCACACGTGCATGCACACACACACTCACACTGAAGCTTGAGGGGACAGAGCAGATGAGCAGACAGCTACAGCAAACATATTCATTTACAATTGTTTGCTCTAATTAGATGCAAATTAATTTGTGAAACACTCCCTTTGGGCCTGGTAGGCTGCTGAAAGCAGAAGACCATTTGGTTTTCCTCCTGATACCTCTAGTAATTGTTAAGTTAACATCTGCTGGGCTCCTCACAGAGAGCTCTTGTCCTCCGTATCTCTATTCCTGCAAGGGCACCACAGTTACAGGTTCTCAAACACCTTTTTGTAACTCCATGGCAATGCAATCCTGGCATGGAATGATATAGGCACTGGCAGCAGATGTCATCTTTCAAGAAACTGTGTCTGACAATATCACTTTGTTTCAAAATGATTTTTTTCTGTTTTTATACAAGCAGCACAAGCACTTCTCCTGCTTCCCTAATGAAGCACAGTTCACTCCTTGCCTAGAAGATGGCATAGATGGGGTAACACACTTTAATACCATTCCAATTAGGTAATAGTGCAATCAGAAAAATGCTCACATTTCAACCATCAAACTTACCATGACTTAACAGAAAAATAGGGGAACAACTACAGAATAGGGAAAGTAAATGAATATAGCTGCTTTGCAAGCTGCAAACTACTCCATTACACTCAGAGATTTAGGAAACAGAGGTATTGGAGACTTCCCTTAGTGAAGCAATTGAGTATTTCCCTGCATCTGTCGTTTCTTCCTATCTCACACATCATAGATAGTTTCCTTTTAATGGCATTAAATCAAAGGCTTGGGTATGAACATACTGGACACTGCTTTCAATAAGCAGCAGTAACTTACAGTAAAATACATGCAATAAGGAAAGCAATAAATGTCAAATTGGTGAAACAGAGGAAAACACAGTGCAACAAAGTCGGCCTTAGAAAATTCTATAGGTGTAACTTGAATAAAAAAATATAGGATTTTAAAATATGCAGTTGTGTAAAAAAGAAACCACAAGATAAATTATCCCAAAATATCTCATATTTTACCATATAGTAGTTACTCGAACATTTAAGTATTGTTCATTCTGTTGACAATCAAACAAAATAAATATTTAACTGTGTCTGGAGCAACATTTCTGATGCAAAATTATCCAGAATCAAATAAAACTTGAAATCAGGAAGTCCAAACCAGGAGGAAGCTTAGGAGGTTTCTGCTGTAACCTCCTGCTCACAGCAAGTCAACTCTGAGGTCATACCAAGCTGCTCAGGGCTTCATCCAGTGAGGATATGAAACCCTCCAGGTTGGGAGACTACACCACCTCCGTGGACAACCTGTGCCTCTGCCTGACTAATCTTCATGGGGCAAAAAGTGTCTCCTGGAGGCTGGGAACTTCTATGCTAAAATGCACTTTTTGTCAAGAACCTTCCCCTTCCTCAACTTACAGCTGTAAACCTCTGTGGGAACTGATGCTCCAAGGTGAGATCTGCTGTAACCCTGTGGAGCAGCTGCTCATTGTACAGAAGTGCTGTCTCTAAAGCATCAATCACACTGGAGCACACAAGTTAATGCCTTCTTCACTAAAATACTTTATTAATAGGCAAATAATAAAGCAGCAAATATTTCATGGCATGATCAAGTTCTAAAAAATCTCAGAGTAAACAGAAGCACTGCAAGCTAATTAGTTATGACAATGTCATATGCCCACAAGAAAAACAGGTCAAATCTTGAAAGTAATCAGAACCTTCTTCAGCTTTGTCTGAAATGCAAAACCATACACAAAATGAGGAAATCAACCTCATAATTAATTTACTGTTGCTTAGTAAGGCCTCAATGTAGGTTGAGCCCGTCACTGTGACAAAAAAAACAAGAGAAGAAACATGAAAATTTTAAGTTTGTATCGGGATAAAGTAGTAATTTGAGCTTACAAATTTCCTGTTCACTCCACTGATTATAAAGAAGCACAGGACAACCTCAGCACTATGCCTCCCATCCTATGTTTTACATCCAGAGATGTGTTCTTGGCTCACCACTTGTGTTGAGCAACACAAATTACTTTATGTCTCTTTTACTGTGACTTAAGCACAAATAAGTGGGTTTGATATGTTCATGCAGACACTTCTGCTAAGCCTGAATGGTAATTAGTAAAGTCACAGCTTTGCTAAACAACAGCTTGTTTGTGTACTGCATCCTCTATAAAAAACACATGAGAATTAGCAGAAGGACAGCTTTAAACTTCTGCATCTGTACTATGAAGTTACATGACCAGCTAGCACAAATTCAGAGCTGCATAACTCAAGCAGCGTGGGTGCAATGCACTGTTTCTAGTTATTTTTACTACTGTTAATCTGCATTAACAGTAATGCCCCAAGGTTCCAGCTAAGATCAAAGTCCAACTATATTAGAGGGTACAGATGTTTATAACACTTTGCAGTGGACCAAAACATGCCACTAGCACCTGAGGTTGATCCTACTTCCAGGTGTATCCTGTGTTTTTCTATGTGGAGATGATGTATCTCCTGAGGGACGGGCAGCAGTAAAGCATAAATGCTCCATCTAAGCCACTGCATCTTTCCCTCTGTAGGGGACCAGAAGAGCAGATCATAGAATCATCAAATGGCTTGGGTTGGAAGGGACCTTAAAGATCATCTAATTCCAACTCAGCTATCTGGGTTCCTTCAGCTACAGCTGTTATATTCACTACAGCTGAGTCCTAAAGAAGCAGATTTTGCTTCAACCAATATATAAAACAGACGTGTCTGCAGAGAGGTGAACTGGTTTCCCAAGATCATCTGGAAGGTCATGGAGAAAGCCCGGACAGTTGCACTACACCATACTGTCTCCCAAACCAGCTACTAAATCCAGATCTCTTATTTCTCACAGACAAGTCACAAAATCAGGCACGTACTTACACAGCAATGCCAACAGCCAGCATCAAACATCAGTGAGCAAAGCCATGGGCACTCAGGTGCATGGTCTTGAAAATCAAGTGGTCTCTGGTAAGCCTTAGAGAACGAGGGGGAGGGGATGAAGGGGGGAATTCTGCTCTATTTACTCACATTTAGATTACCATACAGGTACAGAAGTGCCAAGGAGAGGGAAAGGAGTAGTTCTTTCCCTACATTGTGAAACAGTAACAGATACAAACTGAAGTGATCCTTAACGGCTGTTGAGGTCTCAGCTCACCCTGGGGTGAATCCACGCTTTGCTCAATACAACCTTCTCCTATCTGCAGTCACTGCTTTACAAATTAACCTCACTGTCACAGTGACTGGCGGGGGAGGGCTTATTTTCTCCAGTGACAAACAGCTGATGTTTGCCTGTTTCAGATCCCTGTGTTAGCAAATATTGTTCAAGTGCTGAATTCCTAAGCAAGTTGAAAAATGCATTATTTAAAACATGATTATGTTCCTGCATTGCACAATGTTAATGTTGCTAAAGCTACTCAACGCTTACACCTCTAATGCATTTGTATAGTAATTTGATAAATTTTAACTGAACTTTTTAATAACTGTTCCTAGTCATTAATGAATTTGGCAAATCTGGACCAAATGTTGCATTGGTCTCTATGTGCATGTATCATTGGCTGCCCATTCAGTCTCCCCTTCTGCATGACCAAAAATTTCCACTTTTTTGTGAAGATCCGCTCTTCATTTGGTCTCTCCTGTTAGACAAGGTGCACCTCAGTCAGATTTCATTTGTGTTTTCAGTTTGGCAAGACCGGTGAGACATTCATCTCTCCATTTTCTCCTGGCATCCAGGACTTTTGGAACAACTGGAATTTTTTCAGACAGTGCCTGGAAGAGAAAATTTAAGATGACTAAATTTCACATTCTGGGTGAAAAATTTTTCACCAGCATTTTTTTCTTGCTTTTCCTGTGTCAGACCAAGTCACCATCTACATAAACTATAATTTAGGCTATCACAAGAAACAGGTCACTAATTCTTTACATGAGTGACTGGAAAGGAACCAACCCATATGGGAATAAAAATGCTCCCACTTGAATGAGGTTATCCTGAATGTGGCAATGAAGATGACTACAGAAACAACAAAGCATCAGCCTCTTCCCTCATTTTGCTCCATGCAATCACTGTCTAGTCTCTTTGATTATAATCTTTTATTAAGCAGAAAAGAAGACAACCTGGCCATTTATGTTGGTGAAGATCTGTTCTGAACCAGATTCCTGTGTGTGGTTCCCCATAAATGCAGTGAGGGATATCATGTTTATAAAAACATTTAGTCTTAAGAAAACCAGTTATAATAAAAATGACAGGGGAAGACACATAGCAAACTCAGGGGAAAAAGTATTTCTGAGTGCACAATCAAAGTTATCTTAGAAGTGCCAAGGGAAAAAAGGTTGTTTGGAGAGTGCAGATAGAGACCACAAAGTCATCTTTGCCAAAACAGGATCTGAGGTCTTAAGCTTAAAAGGCAAGTGTTGAGAAACTGGGCAAAATCTGGACCTGCTACCAATGACTGGCAAGCTGTAGTCAGTCCAGAAAAAAATCAGAGGGAGGGATGGAAGAGTAAGATAAGAAATGTTTGTTGATTTACTCTGACAGAGCATTCCTGCAAGTCCATCTTTGGCACTGAAAACTGAAGATAAAAAAGAGACACAGAAGCAGGTGTTGAAGTGGAATCCAACCTTCTATAAAGAAAGCCAAACAGTTTCATACCAATTAAAAGCTGCTGGTAGTTAATAACTCCAAAATTATTATTGATCATTATTATAAGCAGTCTATGTTATTTAAGCATAAAAGAACCTCTTTCCTCAAAATGCATTAACATAAATAGGAACACAAAATGCTATCTTCCAGACAGGCTGCCTCTGTATTTGGAAGTAATCTCTGACAGCTGATCAGAAATGATTCAACCCCTATATATGTTCTTTACTTAATCATTAAAAAGGCACTTTTGAAAAGGCAGAGTTAGGAAATGACAATACTTCTGTTGATTCCTGTGGTCATTCAAATTGACTATGTAGTGAATATAAACAAATAATGGGCTTAGAAATGTTAATACATAAACTACACCAAATACAGAACAGCAGTTAAACACATTTTATCTTTAAATATGCAAGCAACCTTACCAGACTGCTCACATGCTTATCTTAAACGTGTACTTGCACACATTACAAACTGGAACTTTGATTTGTAAAGTATAAAAAGAAGAAAAAAAGCTACAGGTTTATGCAGGAAGATAGAGCAGGAGGAAGACACACGATGAATATTCATGTAGGAAAGGAGGCTGAGCATAATACTGTAAGAGGAGGGAAGTAGTAAGGAAGAGCATGAAGGATTAAATGCCACTAATGCACAGCTATTAGCATTAGAGCCAACTCCTCTGTCTAGTAATGATGTTACTGGTCATTATGTGACTGCCAGGTCACTTTCCATGGTGTATTGTCCAAGTGCTTTCAAAAGAGACTCACAGGCACGCTATACTGATCCTATCCCTTAAAGTACACATTCACACAATAAATACAGACTACAGATACCTTCAGCAGTAAACTGAAATAATACAAATGTTAAAATAAAAGTCAATGTGCTTTGTTCTGAATGTCACAGTTTTTATCAACTCCTTATTTACCTGATTGACTTTCTGCACAGTTTCACCTGAAAATTCTGGAACTGGCCCAAAGGTGTTCAGAACAAGTCTCATTCCTTCAGCATATCTTTCACAATAATTTGAAACACCTGAAAATAAGAGTGAAAAGTTACATTTCAACAGAAATTCCTAATTGAAGTCAGTAAGGCTGCCTGTGCTTGAGCATTGTCTTAAATCAGAAACCCAAAAAGTCACCTGCTCTTATGATTAAGACACCTAATCATCATCAAGAAAAATCATCAAATAAAAATCCACCCCATTTCCATTAAAGGTTCATGGAAAAATTATTTAGGACATGACTATTGCAAAACCAATGGATGTCACACACTAGCAGGCAATGCTGTGTGAGGGTGTCGTGCATGACCATGAATATATCCGTACTTTGTTACTTGTGACCAGAAAGCTTCCCTGACCAGGGTCCATGAGGAGAGGGCTCTCACCTCTCCTTCCAGTCAGTGTGTGTTGTATCTTGAAGCATTCCTGACATTATTTTTATTTATTAACCTGGAATGTATCAAGAACAACATGGCTCAGGGGGAAATCATCAAAGGCATGGAGACACAGGTGGCCTCCAGTGAAGGAAAAAGGCTAAGGGAGGAACAGATGGATCTCGCAGATCAGTATCTTGCACATCAGTATCTTGCAATATCTCACTGGGGTTAGAGATGGGGATTTGGCTTTTATAACCCTCTCTGATGGTTGAGCACTTCTAGGAGGAGACAGGATTCACCTGACAAAGCAGAGAAAAGGCATCTTTGCCAAAACCTTGGCCCATCTGGTGAGAAAAACTTTATATCAGAAACAACTGAGGTGTGTGGGGATGACTCACACAGCTGGAGAGATATGCACTGCAGAATAGACAAGGAGGGGCTGTGCTTTCTCTGTAACAGGGCAGCTCAGATCTGTGGAGCTATTCCATGGGAAGGGCAACTGGCTGAGTGTGAGCCCATGGACAGGCCAGTAAAGCACAGCATCCTCCAAGGGCAGGGGCAGTCCATCCTGGTATTCATGAAGACAAGTACATGTATAAAGAGATTTGCTTGGATGAGCTCCAGTGCAAAAAGGCGTCATACAGCAGGTGGAGGCAGGGGCAGGCTGTGAAGAAATTAAAAAACACCACCTAGGCATGTAGGAATGGTGTCAGGAAAGCCAAAGATCAGCTCCAGTTGAAACTTGCAAGGATGTCGAGGGCAACAAGAAGAACTTCTACTGTTAGTAACAGGCCTTATTGTTACTAGCATGCCCTTGCAAGTCAGTTTTCTACCGTACTTTAAACATTAAGTCAGTCAATGCACCAATGTCATCACAAGAACTTCTGATGACTGAAGGCAAATACTGCACCCATCTTCAAAAAGGGTCAAAAGAAAAATCTGGGATACTACAGGCCAGTCAAACTCTCTTCTGTCCCTGAGAAAATCAAGGAGCAAATCCTCTTGAAAGAAATTCCTGGACACAGGAATGATTGTGACAATCAGCCCATAGTCTCCAGTGGGTACACCATGGTGTAAATCACGTCTAACTGACCTCATTGCCTTCTGTGATAAAATAATTGTTTGCAAAAAATAATAAAGCAGTGGATATAATTTACCTGAACTTTAGAAGGGCATTTGACATGGTCGTTCATTATGTTCTTTTATCAAAATTCAGACATTAGGGTCTGTCTGTTTGGACAACTAGATTGACAAGAAATGAGTTTGACACATAGGCTCAGGGGTAGTGGTTAATGGATTGCACTCCACCTGCAGGCCAGCAAAAATGGAGTATTGCAGGAAATTGTCCAAAGACCTGTACTGCTTAACAAAATATGTTCCTAATGTTTGTGTATAGTATCAAATTGGGTAGGAGTGGGAGCTATGGACCAGCTGATATACTGAAGGGCAGGACTGCCCTTAGAAAGGTTGGAGGAATGTGCCAATATAAAACCTTAACAAGGACATATGCAAGATCCTGCACCTCAGAAGGAAGAGCTCCTTGCAACAACACAAGCTTGTGAACTCCAAGAACTCCTGGTAGTGGCAGGCAGCAAGCTGCACATGACTGAACGGTGTGCCCTGGCAGCAAAGAGGGCAAGCAGCCCAGGCTGTGTTAACAGATTGAAGTTAATTAACAGTAGACTAAAGGAAGCGATTAACACCCTTTACTCAGCACTCATTAGAGTGCATCCAGAATACTGCATTTAGCTTGGGACTCCCAAGTACAAAAAAGCACTGACAAAACAGAGCAATTTCAGCAGAAGCCACCAAAACGGTGGGGCCTGGAGCACTTGTCCTATGAGGAGAGGCTGGGGATCTGGGTTTGTTCAGCCTGCAGTAGAGATGGCTTTGGGGGAACCTTCCAGCAGCTCCCCAGTGCTGCAGCAGAGCCTGTGGGAAGGAGGTCAGTGAGCACAGAGGGAGGTCACTGAGCCAGACTCTTTACATTTATTGGACAATAGAAGGACAAGGGACAGCAGGCACAATTTGATATGAGGGGTTCAGACTGGCCACTCAAGCACTTCTTTTTATACTTTGTGGCACAGGTTGCCCACAAAGGTTGTGCAGTCTCCACCTCTGGGGTTTTTCAAGACTTTATGAAATGCTGAGAGCTTGGTCTGACCTCAGGACCTTCACACAGGATCTGTGAAGCTCTTAAACACATGGTCAGAGAACCTGAGAACCAGCTAACTGGTAATAACAGGTAAAATGGCAATCAAGTAGACCTTGGCTGAATTACAGAAATACCCAGCTTCCATAGCTCCGATAGGAATCTAAACAATTATTGTTGAGGTACCAGAGCGTTTGAAATTGTACATGCGCCAAAAAGAGAAATCAGTCAATTGCTAGACATATATATCTAGTAGATTTTTTGTGCTATTAATTACCATATAATCAAGAAAGGATAAGGCAGCCTTTCCCACTCAAGACATCAGGAACGCACCACAACAGTAAGTGAGCACTGCTTGTCTGGCTGTAAGCAAGCTGACACTGACAAAATCACAGAATCACAGGTTGGAAAAGACTTCGAGATCACTGAGTCCAACCTATCACACCTATGTGGATTACCCTGATGATCACCCCAGATCCGAGAAATTCTGAACATCCACTAAAGGCTTCTGAGAACCATAGAGACTGAAGAATTTGCATATACTTAATTCTATTTTTACTAGCTAGTTTCAAAGCAAAGAGGAGAAACATGCAAAAGCCAAAGGCAAGCAGTTACAGTTACTAACTCTTCCCTAAAGACTCAGGACATTGTACAGACTGAGAAATATGAACAAGAATTGCTCATGGTCTTATCAAACCACAATATGCAGGTAACAGAAGTGGGTAGGCATGACTATCACACAAAAGAATGCAAATCAGGTCAAGAGTCATTAACTGATCTCCTTCCCCAACAGTTTCCTGGAATGCAATACTGTATGGTATCAATACCTTAGAAGTCACACTTGTCTAACCCTAAAATGGCTGAGGTTGGAATGAATGACTGGAAACCTCTGACTACTGCCAACTATGTATCATAAACTACACCACTTAGACTGCTCAACACACCTGAAATCACTGAAATACAGGGTTTCTGAAAGGCCTTTGAGGTCAGTAGGAGGATGGGGAACACTCTTGTTTCTGGGCCAGAGAAGAACTTCCAAAGGACAAAGCTTCAAGGAAGTATTAAATTTCCTTCAGCGCTCTGCAGTCATGATGACCATCAGCTAAACAACAGAAAGGACAGAACAGGAAAATATGTCCATTGCATAAGAGCAACTTGGGGAGATTTGAGAGTGTTCCACTCATTTAAAAATGGACTATAAGCATTCTCCAATATCTGAAGGAAGGAGGAGGCTCTGAGAAAAACAGCAGCCTTATTAAATAGCTTGAACCTATATTTGCTGCCAAGAGCATGACAATCAGCATTCAGTTAGTCTGTTTCCTTGTGTTATCTACCCATGGAGCATATGCATTCCTAGAATACAATCTGGCACATTCTGGCTTTCCCCAACACAAGAAGGAATGCCAACTAGTCATACAGGCATATCAGTTTTCTAATTGTACAGAAAAGTAGTATGTTGCTCAATTTGCTTGATTGACATACAGGCAGAAACCTCCAGATTGCCTAGTGGGCCTCAAAACATCCCTGGCAGGAAGTGAGATTCAGGAAGAGAAGCATTACTGTGGGATGTGGAACCGGTTGTGATATCATCCTGTCTCTTCATTGGGAGAAGAAGCAGACACCACCATCCACTTCCATAAGCACTCTGGAAAGGACCACTGATTATCAGGGTTTTCTGACCATACCCTGCCATTAGCACAAGTGTTTGCCCATTATATTTTAACAGTTGGGCTCACAGACTTTGGCACCTGAAGCCAACCCACACTGACCTACCCGGGGTATGCTAACCACAAGAGCAATCTTGGGAACACAAGACAATGCTGAGCAAGACTCATGCACAAGACAAAGATAGTTACATGCAACTTGCTCATGTGAGCTTTGCCTTCTAACAGTGAGGAGTCTGAACAAAAATGTTCCCACATCATGCAACATCATAAAATGTTCCCAGATGCAGAAGTAGAAATAACTGAGGCAGAAGAGTGCAGATTTACTCTGGAAGCAGCTGCTGCCAGCTGGACAATGACAAAAGACAAAAAGGCAACTCAGTTGAATATAACAATTCAAGCAAATCCCCATGAGCAACTGGCAACAGAAGGAATGGTAAACTGAGTAGTGTCACTTACCAGTTATTCTGGTGTTTACCCAACTGACACAGGTCTATGACACTTAGACTGAATAGTTTAGATTTGGTACTTTTCCAAAAGTCAGTGGGAACCTTTCAAACATCTGGCAAGCTTGTGCAATAATACCGTAGATCTGAGTAGTTTTGATTTGGTAATAATGTGAAGGTAGAATAGAAGACTGTGCACCAGAAATCTTTTTCACAAGCCTCAAGCACATTACTATCTTGGGAAAGCTGAATGCTTGGATACGGCTGAACCACTTACCTGCTGAGTATGAACTTCAGAGCTGGACATGGCCTTTAAAGCTCACTCAGCCAGCTAGACCTGGAAATCAAGCTCCTACTCACAGTTCACCTACTGCTTGAATGAATCAGAACAATTTCTGGGTGGGTGTAGCTCATCAATGCAGCAGAGACACACCAAATGCAGGCTGGGTAACACAACTCACCCACTGCGTGTAATGTATGAATGAAAAGAAGCCTTATGCAATGTCAGCAGAAGAGGAAAAAGTGAAAAAAAAAAGTTAGGGGTCTAGAGAAGAGCAGCAGCATTAGTACAGCTGATCTCAACATTGTGGATGACATGGTAACATGCAGGCACATATGCTGCATGCTGAGCAGGGGGTGGGCACTGCAAAATCTTTCAAGTCTCAAGTGAAGTCAATAGACCAAAAGTTAGAGTACACACAGACTCTCACTCAAGGATTTTAAAACATCAATAATTAAAAATTAATAACTCAAGATGGTTCTCCCAGCGTGAAATGCAATTTTAATTTGATTCCAGTAATCAGGATCAACTGAATGCCTTCTTGAAGCTGGCACTCGAGCAATGGGGAATACTGCTGAAAAAATCACTTTGCTTTTCAACTGCAAACTCATAGCAAATATTTGACTTTAGACTTAGGAGGCCTTTGGTTCAAGGGTCAGGGATATTGCAAAGGTGGATGAGAAGAGCCCTTGGCTGGAGCATAGGGACAAGAAAAAAAACACATGTGACAGAATCTCTTTAATCCTTGTTGATACTACCCAGGGAGCAGCTTAAGCTGCAAGAATTAGCACTGGCAAACAGTGTGAAATGGACATGAGCACCTTGATGATGGAAAAACAGCAAGATGGTAAATGGGGCTGATAAAAAACATCTCTCTTTGGGTGCTAATGCTGTGCCCATGCTGTGCCTCACTGTTTCCAAATGGAGAACAAGGATGACACAAGATGCATCTGGGACAGAGGAAGAGGATGATAGCTTCCTCTTGTCTGTGTGGTTTGCTGGCTCCCAGTCTAAACCTTCACCTTTCTTGCACACACTCACTTCATCAATGTTGGAGGAAAGAGGCCATCGGAGGAGACAGATGTTGCAGCAGGCAGCTGAGAATTATGAACACAAAACAGAAACACCTCCAGAAAGGTAGGGGTTTCCTGAATCCTCCTTCCACCACTTAGTCACAGCTATGGCAGGGAGTGAAAGAAGGAACTAGTTACAAGAAGGTCTAAGGGAGCAGTATATGCAGGATTATAGAGATGAAAAGGGGACTACTTTATATTCCCTGAAAATCCCAAATTCTCTCAGCATTTCTGACTTCAACAGTCTAGTTACAAGAACATGTTACCACAAAGGCATTGATTCAAGGCTCTTCAGTTGCCCATATGTATGTAGGACACACAAGGCTCCAATAATGGAATAAGCTGCTGCTCATTCAGTTTTGATGAGCGTCCAGGCAGTTTCCAAAATGGCTAATGAACTGTCCCACAAGAATTTGTCTAATAACCACAGGGTTTGCAGATCCTTACCTGCTAACTTGCACTGGTGTGGTGCAATCATGGTTACTGCTGCAATGCCTCTAGTTGCATCACCAAGATGAACACAGTATTGATGAAGGAAAAGGAACTCAGGACAGATATTTAGCTTAGAAACACGCAAAAAATGCTTCACTGCCCTGAGAGAAGACAGAAGGGAAGTTTATAAAGAGGACAATGACTGTAGTAGTAGGAAAAGAGAAGTGAAAACACAGCAGTATAAAATGTATATATTCATACATTCTAGTTTTAAGCATCTTAAAGTATCACCTTTGTCTTATGCTGTCTTATCCCTTTCTCTTCACAAGAAAGACAACAGGCATGAGGGCTGAAGAATACAAGCAAGCAAACTTGGTAAACCAGCCTGGCAAGGCACTGAGACACTTGAGAGAGTGAATGGGAGTCAGGAGTACCCATCACTGGTATGGACAGGGAACATGCCAAAGAGAGGGTGCTCCACCATACTGAGTATTAACTTGATGACTTTCAACCTGATGGGCAGCATATTAAGACACTGTAATGATTCAAAGGTAGGAGGCACAATGGTCAATCCACTGATGCAACAGCATCAACAATTTGAAAAGACTGGGGTGGGGTTTAATACATAAAATCTAAGAAGAGGCTGCAGTGAAAGATAAGTATGGTTGACAACAGAAAAAAGGAATATTTTAACAGAAAAATGGGAACATCATGACATAGTTAGATTATGTTCAGAGAAACACAAGTCCCAAACTTTTTTAATGGTAGAGGAATTACATTTCTAGACAGTACAGCTCCAAGGGCAGCTTTCTAAATGTAAACCTATCTTCATCAAGGGTGTGTCTGAACACATGCATTTTCTGAGTTAGGGTGTGAATTCACAGGATGTTTTGTACACTACATTAATTGCCATATGAATTCACTTACGGCTGTAGTTGCACAAATACTTGGAACTACACTGAAACAGTGGTAGCACCAAAAAAGTTTTATTCTCATTGTGCCAGTGTTACCATCCCAACAGCAATGCACAAGTATTTCTGCAGGCCTGCTGTGAGCTGAATCAAGGAATTAAACTGAGTCATTATGAACTGCTTGTTTTGTTATATCAGTTTCAAACGTGGGATGAATTCCTCAGTCTGAACCACTTGGTGATCATACACATTCTTTCATTAATGCCTCAAGATGTGTTCTTTGGGAACTATCTATTATGACCTGAGGAATAAAGCATAAAGATTTCTTGTGCAAAGCCATATGTTCCTTTCAGAAAGCAGGGAAAACTACTTTACACCTAAGAGCCCATAGAAGGAAACTGGTGCACAGCAGCCAGTATCCTGAAAAACTCACATCTTGACTTACTGCATATAAATTCCTTCATCCAGAAAAGCCCTGCAGCTCCACAGAGGCAAACAGCAGTTCTAGAAGGGCTATAAACTGCTTTCTTCAGCCTACTGGGAAGGGAATTGAATGCATGTAAATACGTATGAAATATATGGTGGGGTTATGAAAATTAAAAAGGTTTTTATGATTATATACCACTGTGATACTTCATCTCAGTAGTACCCTCCTACAAGGGTTGTGATATTTTATAATCCTAAAACATAACACATAGACTGGACAGAAAAGAAAGCAATCTTTCTTAAATGTTACTACCTTCAAGGTTCTCACACCAGCTGCTGACCAGCTTGCAGTTCAAAAGCTCTGCAACTGGGTTAAAGCTTGGTTTGCTCCCTGTACAGCAGCACTGAAGTAGTGGCCGTAGCAATGGAAGTAATTTCTGCTCTTGAACCAGACAGCATATTTGTTTGGAGTAATTCTTTGAAACCACACTTGGCTATGTCTTGCCCAACAAAACAAATAAAATTTCCTCCCTTTGAACTATGATTTATGATTCTCCACTCTTTTCATATTTTGTGCTTTTCACACAGCACAATCATTCTGCTCCTATCATCCGAAACCAATTCACCTGGCAGGTGCTTCTAAGATGAGTAAGTGCTTCTAAGTACTCCCACGTTCTGTAAGAGAAACACAATTTTGATCCTGAAGACTCATTTCTCGTTTACTGGATATTTGTACTTACTTTATGGGGACCATACATCAGCCCCAATTTCCACATAACTCCTATAGACACCTGTATGAACACCTCAGTGAGTGACAAGTAGAATATAATCCTGGAATGGTGTTTTTATAAATGTGGAAGAGAAAACAACAACAAAGATCCTTTAGCCTCCTCCCACCCAGCTCTTCTGCTAAAATGGGCAGTTTAGATCAATTTCCAATTATAGCTCACTAAATAACCTACTAATAAAATAATTGATCTAAGCCAGTGTGAAATATATATGAAGAACTTTTGCTGCAAACTTGTAAAACACAGGATATGACAGTCTAGCCTCTGCTTCTACCGATGATTGCTTGAAAGGGCTTAAAAAAAGAAGAAATGAGATTTTTCAAGAAACAAGACATTAGGAGATACAATCTTACTGAGGCTGGACCATCTTCACTATATTCACAGACTGCCCAGTACATGTACAGGTGGGATGCTGTGTCTGCTAACATAATCCCACAATAGTAAACAGGCAAACTGACTGCAGTGAAGTCTACTGATCTTCCTTGTAAAAGACTAAACAGCATTTGTTGTGATGCTGGCATGTGAAATCATAAGAAGACAAACTCAAAATCAAAAACAGGTATCAACATTAATTTTATTTGCTGAAATCAACAATCAACGTTATATTATTATGCAATTTGGGTATGCTTCCCCCCTCCCCCCAAAGCAGTTTCTTTCCTGTCCCTTGCAATTCAGTCTTCAAACTGTTGTTGTCTCTGCTCCTTTTAATGACTTGACTCTGTCATTTTATTCCATGTTCAAGGCTGTTGGCTCACTACCATAGAGTCAGCATTCCTAATATTCATGCACTGATTAAATGGTAACCTAAAGTGGCCTAGACAATAGGTTTGATAGGATCATTTATGAATATGGAGGAAAGAATGTAAGAACTAACAGAGGCAAAAAGTGACATTAGCCCATAGGAATTTCATGAGAGGATTTTGATATATGCATCCCACAGGGAAAGAAGAAATGCTGATCTCAGAAAAAATAATTGGAATAAATTTATTCAAGTTCAAAAAATATCATATCACCAAACCAAAACAAAGGGACTCTCCCACAAATTACACTATTTTCTTTCACATGCTTCCTCCATCCTTCCTCACTGATTAACCAAGAGTTTGAGACTGTGGGCAACTAATATCTTATAGCTGTAAAAATAGGCAGCTGCTGCAAAGGTGGTGAAGCTGATAGGCTAATGAAAAGAACAGAGGCAGTTTCTTATATCTACCTCCACTTCCTTCCACTAATAAAAAAAAGAAAGTATTAGTACAGTGCACCAGAGAAAGCTGTCATAGAACCATAAAGTCGTTTAGGTTGGAAAAGAATTCTACAATCAAGCCCAACTGTTAATCCAGCATTGCCAAGTTCACCAGCAAACCATGTCCCTGACTGGCACTTCTACATGTCTTCAGTACCTCCAGGGATGGTGACACGACCACTTCCCTGGCCAGCCTATTCCAATGCTTAACAACCCTTTCCATGAAGATTTTTTCCCTAGTAGCCAATCTAAACCTTCCCAGGTGCAATTTAAGCCATTTGCTCTTGTTCTAACACTTGTTACATGGGAGAAGAGACTGATCTCCACCTGGCTGCCCCCTCCTTTCAGGCAGTTGTAGAGAGCAGTGAGGTCCTCCCTGAGCCTCCTTTTCTCCAGGATAAACCTCCCCAGCTCCCTCAGCTGCTCCTCACAGCTCTTGTGCTCCAGACCCTTCCCCAGCTCCGCTGCCCTTCTCTGGACACGCTCCAGCCCCTCAATGTCTTTCTTGCAGTGAGGGCCCAGAACTGAGCACAGCATTGGAGGAGTGGCCTCAGCAGTGCCCAGCACAGGGGGACGGTCACTGCCCTGCTCCTGCTGCCACACCATGGCTGAGCCAGGCCAGGATGCCATCGGCCTTCTTGGCCCCCTGGGCACAGCCTGGATCATGTTCAGCTGTGCTGACCAGCACCCCCAGGGCCTTTTCCACCAGGCAGCTTTGCAGGCACTGCCCCCAGCCTGTAGCACTGCCTGGGGTTGTTGTGACCCCAGTGCAGGATCTGGTACTTGGCCTTGTTGAACCTCATACAATTGGTCTTGACCCATCCATCCAGCCTGTCCAGATCCCTCTGCAGGGCTTTCCTGCCCTCCAGCAAATCAACACTCCCACCGAACTTGGTGTCATTTGCAAATTTACTAAGGGCACACTTGATTCCTTCATTCAGATCATTCAGTGAAGATATTCAACAGGACCGGGCCCAACACTGAACCCTGAGGGACACCACTAGTGACCAGCTCCCAGCTTCCACCACTCTATGGGCCCAGTCTTTTACCCAGTGAGCAACTAGTTTCTCCAGGAGAATGCTGTGGAAAATGGTGTAAGTAAAATCCAGGTAGACAATATCTTTTTCCTCATCCACTAAGCAGATCATCTTGCTTTAGAAGGAGATCAGGTTAGTCAAGCAAATCTTTGGCAATGAAGAGGAGGTCCATATTATTCCACATTATGTGAGGCAATTCTAGGCAACCAAAAGAGAAGTTGGCACTGGCATGGAACTATGAATATAAGCCATCATCTGTCCTGACATCAGCAATTCTGATTTAAACTGTCTCTGATTCAGAGACAATGCATCTGCAAGTGCAGGAGTGAAGCAATTCTTCTCATAATCCAAGTTACTGAACCAGCTGACAAGGTGCTGTTGTGGAAGTGGTTCAGTGCACCACTGCCTATGTGATCCAGCAGCAGAGCAGGAGCCTACCATGTCAGGAACCATGCAAAAGCAAAATAAAGACACAGCCCATAAAATAAAGATGTAGTATTTAGTTGATCTTAACTTTTTGAAGTTTTTTGTGTTTTGTTAAAATATTTGCTCAAACCTTTGTTACACTGATCCATAATTTTTATTTCATTTTACTCAATCCACTTTTTTATTTGCCTGAGATTCACATATACTACTCCAGAAACATCTAAAAAGCTGTATTAATCATGAAAGACAAATGTCAAACTGTTACTTGACTGCTTTGTCAAGTCAGCTTTGTATGCACAGAATTTTGCTGATAAAAGCAGTTTTATTTCACTCAGTATATAAGCACAGCAGCTCCAGGGATATTTACACTGTAGCTTTGCTACAAATTCAGCAGCAGGGGGTACTCATCTATGGAAAGTGATTTTATGTTGACACTGGATTATCAGCTAAACTTTTTCAATAGTTTTTTCACCTGACACTCAGACAGTTCTGAACTATGGCTACAGCAATGTTATCAAAGTATGATGGGATGAATCTTGGAAAAAATTTAATACACAGCTGGTGTTTTAATAATTTGGCATCTTTCATCCGATCCTTTGTAACAGGATAATCAATATCCATTTCCTTCCACTGACTTCATGTTTTAAGTAAGTTTTCTTTACCATTACATTATAAAAAGAGACAAGTCATAGTTGCAGCAATCCTAACCTCCTTTGTTACTTAACATTTCCAGAGTCTTGTGCAAAGCAAGCCTTCCCTTCATACCCATAACATTTTACACTACCTACCTTCTGCATTAAGATGCATGGTTTCCAGAGGTCCAATAAATGCGTATCGCATTCCCAATCCATCAGACATCACAAGGTCTAGATCAGTAGGAGATATTACTCCTTCCTAAGCAGCAAAAGTACAACAGGAAGGAAGACTGGTGAATGTTTACTTTTATGCAAAATTTCCCATTTATGTATATAATTTAAAAATTAAGGAAGTAATAAAAACTAAGGCTAGAAATAGCAGTTAAGACTGCAAAGAGAAAAACACAGCTGTTTGCCAGAAATCTATTTAATCTAATCTAAATCAATCTATTATGCAGGCCTTCCCACAGTTCAGCATAAGCAGTCATTCATATCTCTAGGACTGTGCTTCATAGTATCAGAAACTGAGAAGAAAGCAAGCATGGCACTGCACATGGCCAGAAGAGTTTATATCAAATTCAAGTCCTATGCCGACCTTTTAAATACAGGGAATTTGGCTAAATGTTACATCTCCCTTCGTATTCTCTTATTTACAGATTTTTGGGCAGAGTCCCAGTTAGCAGAATGGCAGTGCACCAGTGGGTACTGCTTCTGAGGCCACCTGCAAAAAAGGCTGAGCCAAACACACAGGCAATGCAGTTGCCACTCACTCCCACAAAACTTACTGAACATTCAGCCTACCCAGCCTCAACCTGCCCAGGGTTCTTGAGTTCTTTGCCAGCCTTGCATCTCAAGAGCTGGCAGGATATGGAGCAAGCAAAATGAAGCATTTCTCAAGTTAAATGTTGAGCATTGCTATTCCACCCACATGTAGCACTCACAAGAAAGCCAGTGCCTCCATCATGTTAGGGCAAGCACAGACAGGCTTGCAAAAAATTATTCAGAGTTCTTTACCTGAATAGATTTACTTTAGAAGAATACTATTTATTACATGAGGTTGTTTTCTACCTACTAGAAAGATAAGAATTAATGAAGACTTGTTCTAACCCCTTTCATCAGATAAAGCTTGGTTTCAAGAACTTGTCCTCTTTGTTCCCAGAGACATGAAAACATTTCCTTCTGGGTAGGAAGGTGAAAGAGATGCTTAACGGCTTCTAATTTACCTTTTCACTCTACTCTGAGGTGCTCCTCCTACTCTTCCTTAACAAGCACCGTTAAGCTTTAGAATACTCATAAACTCATCTGCTTGGACAAAACCACATAATTTTCTGCTAAATTTCTCTCTTCCAGGGCCTTGTCTGAATGCCTCTTTGTATCACACAGTCATGGGCTAGAGTTACAGCCAAACAGACAGCTCTTCTGATCTGAAGTAGACATTGACATCTGAGCTAGACATCTAGACTCTTTATAATCACCAGGGAGAAAAAGGAAATCAGCATCCTAAAGCAGGAATCTAGAGTAGGTAAGATGTGTCCTAAAAGGGCCTAATTCTCCTCACTGATTGAAAGATGAGTAAGAAGTTTAGATATCACTGTCTTCATTTTTGATGTCCCATCTTAAATGAGCTGCATCTCATCCACTGTGTCTTCCTGTGTCCATCATTTACATCATCTACTGCTATTTTAGAAGAAACTTAAAAGTCACAAATCAACATAACTTCTACAGCTGGCCACAGACATCAAGTTTCATCATCTCATGCTTAAACTGAGACTTATAAGACAACCTGTTAGGAGGCATTGTTCCTTTCAAAACCAAGCCTGTCTGAATCCCTGTTGCAGAATTCTACCTTGAAAAAGAAGAACTGACATAATTATTAGGATCAATGTACCATATATGGAACACACAGTTTTCCTAACAATCAGCCATAAAATGACAGGGATAAGAAAGCATTATTTTCTTCAAATTAAAGGTAAAGCATAGACATGGTAAAGTAACTCATCTAGAGCAGATAGAAAAGTCTGCATAGAGGCAGGACTAAACAACAACCTCAGACAGAATTCAGATTACAGACCAGCATCAGGATAACTAACACAGGCACTATATGTTCTGTGAAAGCTTTTTCCCCTGACATAGCAACACAACTTCTCTGAACAACATCAGCAAAGTCAACAAAAGCGTTCCTCTGTTTGGAGTGCTTCATCCAAACAATGAGTTGTGCTGGTAAAGCTGTGCTTGTTGACTGGTTTTCCCCTGCCCCTCTGGGTGACATGGATTTGTGGACAAAAGACTAACCACAAATTCCAGACAAGCATTTGAACCACAGCAGCAGCGAAAAACTGTAAACATAATGCTGAAAGATTTTAACAGGCTCTTGAAGTACTTCAGAGTCATTGCAAATTAATTTCCAAATTAATAACTTACTTTCTTTGCATACCATAGTCCTCAGCTATTACACTGATATTTAAAGACCAGGTGCCCTCAGAATCAAGAGATGAGTGCTTTGCCCTTGGCCTTTTGACTATAGCTGCAATTTGATGTTTACAGCTGCTGAAAGGCAAGAATTGTTGCTACCAGAAGGAAACCATGACAGATCCCTTTCATTGAGGGATACACTGTTCTATTCAAATGAGCTCAGCTTCTTCCTGTCAAAGACACCCTCCTGAAGAAAAGCTTTTTACTTCTTCTCTTCATAAATTAAGAACACATAAATGATAAGCAAGTTAGACCTTCCTACCCTTGGGAATAACCCTACTCCCATTTATGATAAAGAGATCATAAGTTGGTGGAATGATTCACCAGGCTGCAAGTTCAGCAAGATGTCTTCCACAAGGATTGATATTTATGCTAAGCACTAAACAACAAAGAGTTCCTATCCGGTTTCACTAAGTGTAGGTGTGAATTAATCTTCCCAAGGGGACTTTTTCTGGTAAGCCTCTGCCTCCAGCACTTGTCAGAGGGAAGAGGAAGTATGTTAAGAATTCACTAGAAGTTCTGACAGCTACAGAATTAAGATTTAAAATAAATTCCACCAAAATCCTCAGTGATCCCAATAGCCAGTCAATTTTCAAAATCTAGACTATCTCGGAATCCTCCACACTTCTTACAACATTTATATAACACAGTATCATTTCTCTAGAAGTTTTAACCTCCAGTGATACCACAGGATTATCCTAATGAGCCTTTGGTACTTTATTGGTGCTTCTCCCTATGTGGGGACTCTTTTCACCTTTCCAGAAACCTGTGGTGGTTCTGCAGTCTGCAGCATTAGGCTCTGACCCAACCTGTTTGGTTTTAATCAGCAGTCTTTCTTTCCATCTCTGGGTCACACCCACATCACAACTTCTGTCACAGACTTGGCTTGTAATCATACCAAATCTAATGGCCAAAAAACATCACAATCTTTCTGATTCCACCAATTCATGTTCTTCTTCTCACTCCAGTCTGTTATAAGAGTTATTTTGGACTTCACTGCCTCCTGGACCACATATTTTCTGTTTCCAAATCTGCCACTTTATCCTCTGTATTTCCCACATCCACTATTCTTTTTCTTTTCTGATTGCCACTAATATATGCATTCTGTCTCAGGAGTACTTGTTACACCCTCCTCTTCACTATCACTTCAATCAAGTCCCTTCCATTCACACCCTGATATGATCTTTTTCCAGTCTTGTCATTTTGAGATATGACATTTCTCCCATATCCCTCTACATCTCTCAATTTCATAATATTTAGGAAACTTGTTGTCCTGCACACTTCACACCTCCTTGCTTTGCTGGCCTTTATCTTCCTTCTTCCATGGCACTCTCACTCACCTCACCCTGTAAGAAACACTTAGTAAGAACACTATTTTTCTTCCTGTCCCTTAACTTCCTTTTTAATATACTTCCCCTTTTATGGGGCACTGCAACTAAATGTTTAATCCTATACTTTATCTTCAATCTTTTGGAAAAGTCCTCTGAATAAAACTGTAATAGAATTAATAGTAAGGAATCTGGACTTTAAAAGTCTTGCCAGCATTTAAAGTCTGCTAGGCCAGTCACTTGACAAAGGAGGGGTACGAAAATTAATGATTAAAGCCAATGCACCTGATTGCCACAAAAACAAACTAAAATGGACACATAGCCAAACCATGCCTTTATTTTCCAAAAGATTAACAAAAATTTAAGAGCTGTCTGTTCTTCTCATGTTTTACAACAACATTAAAAAAATCCACTTTTAAAGAAAAAAGAATCACATTAAGACAGTATTAAAATCTTATACAGAGGTAAGTAGAGTATTTACACAATCCATCCTGTAACAGTTTTAACATGTTACTAAAAGCAGCTGAAATTCCTCTATTATGTCAAGGTTAAAAATATGTCATGCTCCACTTGATATCTCTGCTGCTGTATTTTATGACTTCCTTGCAAATTCCAGGTGATGCTTAGGAAAATATTGCAAAAAGGTAGGATTTCATTCAGTGATCCACAGGTAAATGACAATCATATCTATTCAAAGTAAAGCTTGAGACTTCTGAACTGAAGTGTTGGTGAAAGTGTTTGGTTGTTATTTTCTGGATTATGTTAACCAAAATTTTACCTTCAGAATAAGATAAAGTCAAGCTATTTAATTAATACCCTTTGCAACATAATCCTAAACTACTCTAAAATGTACTGGTACCAGTAAAAGTACAAAAGTAATGATGTCTACAGTGCACACTGTGCTTCCCAGGCAAATAAAGGCAGTAAGCTTCTGCTCCAAGAGTTATGAACAAATTCAGACACACCAGTGACCACTGTAAATGGAGATGTGAGAAAGTAAATAAATGGTAACAGAGAATAACACAGAGAAAGCAGTTTGAGGTATTTTTCCTGTTACTGGCTAAAGGTTATTCTAATGGTTTCGAACTGGTAATATAAAAACTTAGGGTTGATAAGAGAGGAATAAGGATCTTCAACCTCAACATCTCACAGTAGTTCTTTTACTCTCATTATTATCAGCTTTGCAACATTTCTACCAGAGCCCTAAATTTGAATACATAAATAAGAAACCTACATGAATGCCAGTCTCAGATAGGCTATGAGGTCCTACAGAAAGTCCCCAGATACATGACCTTAAACACACAGACGGGAGTGCTCCCAGTGTCTGCTTTATCATGGAATAAATGTGGAGCATGAGGAAACAGAGATAACTGATACAAAAATTTCCTGCCACAAACACCTGCACTGCCCAAATGCTTGTGACTTGCAAGTCAAAGCAATCTTTGAAAAGACATCTTGTCATAAAAATATTAACTCGGACCCAAAATGAAACATGTCTTTGTAGCATCCATGCCTCAAAATGAGGAACTTGCTCAAATTACATCTTTTAGACCCGTAAATGAATCATGGTCTTTGCTTCTAAGTTCTTGTAAAGTCAAACTTCTACATTCCTAGTTATCCACATAAGCAAAGTTCTCAGTATTCAACTGTACATCTCCAAATGAGTTTTCTTTCTCCTACTTTCTTACAAATCAGATCTCAGCTTGCAAGCCTATTAATTTTTTACCATTTTACCACAATTCCCACTCCCACATTCAGTCCAGTCCTGCATTCACAGCACTCATTTTGTGCCCAGCTGTAAACCCTAGTCTCTCTGTGTGTGCAGCTGGGAACCCCAGCACCTTTGGCAAAGACAAACTGTATCCCAATACTCAGGTTTCTCGTTGCTACTTTAATCTCTTTGCGCTTCTCTCTGTGGTCTGGCATGCACACCTCATGCAATTTGAGCACCATGTGGAGTCTTAAGACTGCTCCCAAAGTGCTGGCAGAGCCTTACCTCAGATTTCTGGCTGTGTTAAAAGTGTGTCCTACTCTTGGACCCACATGGCAGAGGTCAGTGAGCCCCACACAACATTCAGCAAGCACATTTCTTTCTACACAACTGCATCTTTACTTCCATGCTCTGTATCAGAGCCTTTCTCCCATCACGATTCCTGGCTCATGTCTCATCCATCCCAACACAGTGCTGCTAAAGAAAAGAGAAAGACTGGCAGGTTGTCAGTTTCCCAGATAGATTTGGGAACTCAAACATATTCTGCAAGCTACTCAGCCTATTTATTATAAAGTTTTCAAGATAAATGTTGTAAGTATAGCTGTACTGCATGTCTGTCCTACCACCAATGACTTTAACAGGACATTAGTAGTTCTACTGGAAACACTTCCACTTTTCCACTATTTTCTTTATTGAAATAAGCTCAACTGATAGAAAAAAAAACAACAACAAAAAAAAACAAACACCCCAACCAACAACAAAATCCTCCAAAACAACATAACAATCCACCAGTGCTTCTCAGAGTAATGCAAACATTTGTTCGAGATGTTACCAATGTGAGTAAAACTTGATTTTTAGGAGTCTCTCAAAGACTGAGAGTTGGGGAGATGTATGTTTTCAACAGTAAGAACTGGAAAGTGACTTTACAATCAAAAGCAATAATTATGTTTCCCCATTTGGAAAGTGGAATACACCAAAAGAACGTAACTTGCAATAAAAATAACTAAGTTGGCAGCACAACAGTAGAAACACACAAACTGCCCCAGGCCTGCAGTTTTCACCTATCTGCAGTGATTCTCCTCCCATCAAAGGCACTGTGCAGCCCGAAGTCACACAGCTTAAACTACACCTTTGACAGCTGCTATTGTTCAAGCTTCTGGAAATAGGGCCACCAAAGTTGCTACTGTTTAAATGTGTATTTGGCTGAATTATACAAGAATGAAATTATACAAGAACAGAACAACTTGGTCTTGGGAGGGATGAAACCTACACTTGGAAACTTTGATTTACAACAAAATCAACTTTCTTTATCTGTCAGTCCTTCAAGCACTATTTTATTACTATTCACAGAACCACCACTACCACAAAAGCATCCATACAACAGTTTCATACTAAATGTTTGCCTCAACTCAGTACTTCCTTTCCAACAGCAGCCCATGATTTGTTCTTTAATTCCTTCCACAGCAAAACCAGAGAATGATACTTTCAGGGATATGTACCATGCTGCCTCAGCTCCCAGCAGTCCAGTCTCTGAGACTTTGAAGCTGGAGGGTGCTTCTGCACAGTCCAACATGAAAGTGTCTAAATGATCCCTGGACCCATTCACATTTTTAGCATCCTAGGTTACTATGGCAGTGGCTTCCACCATTGAGTTTATGCTCTCAGAGATGTGAAAGAATCTTGTTAAATTTCTGAGGCATTACCTGAATTCCTGTGCTGACCAAGTGTGACTAGTCCACAGTTTCCCAACAACTCTTTGAATTCTTACAAAAGAGGTAAGGTATGTTAACTTCCATTTAGGTGTGTTAACTATCTAGCTGTATTATGCTAGATAGTGTATAAAAAGGTGCTTAAATTAGCATTTAATCAACTTCAAATTTCAGTTTTGTGATCCTTGGGTAAGTTCAGTTTCTCCTCCACAGTCTGTAATTGTTCATCTTCCCTTTCCTCCTTCAAAAATCTTGTTCTTAGCATGACTTATTTTATATCAGATCTTTTCCTTTCAAGGAAAGGTTAGGATGCCTTAGGATGGCTGATCTGAAACAGAGACTGGACAGAGCTAGAGAATAAAGTAGGTATTTATTGAAAGGCCTTTAGGATACACCTTGGGCAGGATAAGAGCCTGACCAGGGCTACACCTAAGGTGTGACCACTTAGAGTGGTCACAAAATGGATGACTGGTCATGAGGTCTTATATTTTTATAAGTTTTGGTCCATTTGCATATTGGGGTTTAATTGTCGAATTACAGCTTTAGGTTGTGAGGTCCCATCCTTCTTGTTCATTCCTTCAGTCCATTGTTGTTTATAATGTTGTTTATGCTGGCTGAAAGTTGTCCGTGGTCCTCAGCAGGAAAGAATTTGTTTTGTCTACCTACTCTGTGAAGAGAGCTTACTAGCACTTACTATGAGGCTTAGAACTACAGCCCTAGGCAGCACAGAATCTGAAAAACATGAAAACTAAAAATTAAGGCATCAGTTACACTGTGGGAACCTCTTTTAATAGCGAATGTTACAGCTGAGTTAGCTTTTTCCTCATTAACTTCCTTGCTTACAATTTTTAGTAGTTGTTTTTACATTTTTATTCTCAAAGATATTTTTCACCAGTGTTCTTATGGTTTCAGAAATAATTTAGAGGCTAACTTGGATAGGGACAGAGTCATCAGTGGTGCCCAGAAACAGGACAAGGGGCAAGAGGCACAAACTATAAACTCAGAAAGTTACATCTGAATAGGAAGAAAAAATTTCTTTGCTTTGAGGGTGACAGAGAACTGGAGGAGGCTACCCAATGAGAATGAATAATTTCCTCTGAATTTATTCAAAAGCCACCTAGACAGGATCCCATGCAACCTGCTGTAGTAGGGGGGTGGGATTAGATGATCTCCAGAGGTCCCTTCCAACCCAAACTATTCTGTATGCGACTGTCTTTTCTATCCTGTGTTTTCCGACATGACTACAGCTTTCTGAAGGTGTTTTTCTTATCATAAACTTGAGATTTTGCATTAAAAGTTTAACATTTTGAAAATTTAAATAAACATATCTAGTAGTAGATCAGTCCCTTCCTCACAACACTGTTTTACTTACTGTTATTCACCACCTCCTTTATATTGCTGTATTATGTTGCTAGAGGAAGCCAGCTACAGGTAAGCAAAATCAGTTCAGCAACTATGTTTAAGCACTTCTTTGGAAAAAGAGTTGCTTTGTTTACTGTAGTATTACCTTAGTTTTAAGATCTTTGCCTGTATTTGTGTGCATTGTTTCATGCAGCTTGAAAAATCAAAACACTCTACAACAAAAAAGTAAGTCCTATTAAACCCCAGTTGAAACTCTTCTCAAGATAACAGCAACAGATTCATAACTCAGCTCCTGCTGATGAAAGATCAGACTTTTCAGCACAGAACAGCTAACTGTGGGAAAAGCTAGCCCACACAAACAAATGATTCTCAGCTAGAAGTCTGAATGGGCAGGAGGAGGAGAAATCTGTCTTTACCTACAAGTATCAAGTAACAGTTAAACCTATGAGTGCAGTTCCTGAAAGGGCAAAGAGAAAACCATTTAAAATATTTTCATGGCCACTGTATAATAGGCCAAGAACACTAGAAAAAAAAACAAACAGGAAATTATGAGAAGCCTACAAGAAGCAAAACTGGTATTTTGATTCCTGTGCTTTAAAATTATTCTTTTGATTGCCCTGACAGTAACAGTAGTCTGAAAAAAGAAAGCAGGAAAAAGTATAATTTTTATCATCGCGTATCATCTTGTTTTTGTCAGTCTTTGCTTTTTATAACTGACATCACTTCTTACTGGGCTTAAATACATATTTTATGTTCATAAGGGACAACTGAACAAAGATGACAAATTTAAAGGATGTTTAAATATACAATCTTACTTATCACATCTACAGAACTGACCAAGTACTGAAAAAAAAGATATACATACACCCACAAGTCTCCAAGCTTCACTTATCACTGCATACTGTAGTCGATTCAGAACAAACCCCTCGATTTCTCTGTTTAGTTTGACAGGAGACTGACCAATCTTCTTCATGAGGGCATATGTTCTCTCTGTCGTAGAAGGATCTGTTTCTGGATGAGGAACAATTTCAACCAACGGCACAAAGTAAGGTGGATTTACCTCAAGAAGAAACAGAAAAGAAGAACATCAGCCACCAACAGGACAAGTTAATATAAAGCATCTTTATAGCTGGCAGTAGCTTGGATAATTTCCAGTGAATACAGCAAGCCTGACATTCAGACCTTGGAAGACTTCACCAATCCAATAAAAGTGGGTGCATTAATTCAAATTAATAGAAATAATTAAACTTGCACTGAATCAAACTCTGTTTAACCCCAGCAAAATTCACGGAGCTACACCAGAAATAACAGCACTCAAACAGTACTAAAAGACTTCATTCTGTCTTGAGGAACTGTTTGCTCAATATGCAGGCTGCTTGTTGTTGTAAGACATATGGTCACTACCTGTCTTTCCAAATTAAGCAAGGCGTTTCCTTTTGGACAGTCAGGAACTTTATAACAAAAGTATGGCTGAACACCACCTGTAAGATGCAACACTTAACAGATAAGCAGCTACTGCCCCAAGCCTGTAAATATATGCTAAATACAGTAATAGATATCACATAAAACATACTTTGAAAATGTTGCAGAACGGGTTACCTTCAAACACTGTACTTAGAAAAAAAATAAATTGCCTCTCCCTGACTCTTCCCAAATTGTAATTTCTCATCAAGGCAAGACCTTTGTGTTATGTATTTTTGAAGTTAAAAAAAAAAATCCTAAAGAACATCCTGGAAACAGTTAAAAGTTCTTCAGGTCATAGTGTTCAGACAGTAATGCTGCATGCATGCTCTTTCCAAAGTAGCAGTCCTTTGGCTGAACTCTTCAAGGTGATAAATTCAGCTCTCCATCTAGTTCCAGACAATAGAAGGAGCTAACATATAATAAATTACTACCAGGAGTAACACTGACATTTAAAGGATGGTAATTAAATACTGATTTTTTTGATCATGCTCCCTTTATAGTCAACTACTCTTAACTGTGCTCCTGTAAGTGCAAGTACGGGATTTAGTCACAGGAACATGCAAGCAGCCTTTCCTCCATGCATGTTCCCTCTTTTCAGTATTTACATGGTTCCCTTTCCCGCAGGATCTGACATCTGCTCTAACTACTGGTGTAACACAATTCATTTCTTTTAGAGGGCCTTGTGTCCCAACGCAGCCTCTCTCAGTATTTTTGGCCGTGCCACCACCAACACTGAGAATGGTGTGGTGGATGGACACCATCCACTAGTGCCAGGCAACTAAGCAAGACCCAGAACAGTGCAAGTGCTAAGACTTTCTCTGAGGCTTTTCTAACTCTTAAGTATACCACAGGTTCCAGTCAGAAACAGGCCAAGTTAACTGTTGAGAAAGACTAAGGCTATTAAAAATTTCTTCTAAGATTAGTGTTAACAATGATCTTATTGAAGTATTCCATTTCATGAACTTGGCACAAAGAGCATATGGGTGTGTTCATGATCACACTGAGGAGACACAGGAAGACAATTTTCAGGGGTGAGATAATAGATACTGGTAAAAACTGACAGTGGTAGAACATAGATGAAATAGGAATGGGGGAAGGTTTCTAAAAATGAGAAGTATTTCAGGGAACAGAAGGTCACCTTAGTCTAACAAAGTGACACCTAAGAAAGGAGATGACAAAGAAAACACCAAAAAGAATTGTTACACAAAAGCTGTCAACAAACATAAATATTCATTTTAATGGACCAGTAACAAGATTGGAACAAAAATTAGAAGACACAAACAAATTCTAACAGGAGTAGTGGAGTTCAAAAAATAAACTGAGAGAGTTTAATGCAATCTGAAAGTTATTTGATTGCAGGGTTTCCTGTACATCAGGGGACTTTGATCAATGGCACAGTCTCCTCTAGCTCCAGATTTTTAGTTGTGTGACCTAGCAGGCATATACAGTACATGAGAAAAGAACCACCCTGCAGCAGACCTTTACTGATCCACTGCCTGAAACTGTTTTCAGAGAACAGCTGTACCTGTTTTGTACTGTAACATAAGTATTGTGTGCATTTCTATCATACAGCTGTGCAGTGGGACTTCACATTGTTTTTGTAATTAATGAACCATGCTAAGCAAAGGTATGAGCTGCTTCTGCACTTTGGGCACTTCATTTCATTTAACCTTAACACCCTCACCCGTGCCAGAGGCCCTACAACTTTAGCCTTTAATTTTTCTGGTATATCAAATTCCACACTTGTTTCCAGTGTCTTGCAGAGCTGCTTGCTTCCTGCGGCCACAAAATCCTACTATTGTGTTCAAGATCTTAATAAAAAATAAAACTAAAAAAAACCACCCAAAGCCAAAAACTAGTACAAAGCAAGCATGTTTCCTGATGCAGATGCAGAAAGGCCCCTGGAAGAGTATACTGGTTTACAGCTTCTTTGGTACACTCAGAACAGCTGAGTGAAGCTGAGATTACTAAGAAAACAGTCTCATTTGGACTGCAAAACCATTTTGGAACAATTAGACATTTTAAGGTACTCTAGAGTGTTCGATTTGGCTAAATATATATCCTTACACCAGAAACATAGAAATTGTTTATGCAGGGACTAACTACCTTTCCAGATCTGATAAAATCTGGTTTCAGGAGTGGCTCCTATGAAGACTGCTGTTCAGACTAAACAAAGTCAACTGGTACAGACCAGCTTGGGAAAACATTAAGAAAGAGTACAGTAAAATCAAAGACTGACAGCCAGGCAGCCATGAACTGGTTAAAAAATATATAGTTACTTAATACAGAAATGTTAGAGACATTATCTCTTCTCTTGCAGTAGAGAAAATAACAATCCTGGAAATAAGAGATAAGGAACTATTGAATTTTAGATTGGAGAAAGGCTAGCTCTAGGCACAGATACATATTTTGAAATTTGAATTTTTTTATAATTAAAAGGGATTGAAAAATTATTATACAGAAACAAACCAAACTTTTTGCTCCCCTTGCCACCCAGGCACCCCAAGGCACAATGGTGGTGATGGAGAGGTGTCAGAAAGGCACTACACAAATGCTTTCACACTACAGCATTAGGCTACAGGTAGCTGTAGAGACACCACAGTAAAGTAGTGCTGTATTTTTGTATTCTTGAGCATGCCCAGGGAATTGACATTTACTTTACACTCTGAGGGATACCCTGGAGAAATATCATGTAGTTACCAAACTGCAGAAACCAGGGCAGCACCTTTCTTCATGACAACAGTCCTCTTAACTGACCAGCTGACCACCAGACTAACATTGGGCTAATAAATTCATTAGCTTCTTGAATAGTGGAAAACAGAAGCAGTAAGAGTCCAGTGATGATCAAGATAAAACGCTCTTCCATGCTGAGGAGAGATGTGATAAACTGCTGTCCGGCAGTTCCAAACAGACCTCTACAGAAGATCACAAGTCCCTTTGACCATTTTTGAGGTTCTGCAACCTCCAGTCATTCCATTTTTACATCACTGCCCAGTCCTAGTTGGTCATGAAGCATGCAAGTTCAGCTCCAAGTCCAATTTGTTCCACTTCATAATTCCTTAGTTCCTCTTTCAGGAATTAAGGAATACTGCTTCTGCATCAAGTCTGAAAAAAATGGAGTCTAAATTTCCCATCTTTTATCAATATAGCCTGTTAAGTACACGCAGCTCTGTGTTTGGATTCTTACTGTTACTCAACAGAAGCTAAAAGAGGATACTAGACACGACTAACAATGACACAAGAAGAAAGTAGCAATGCTGTGAGTTTGTACCCAAAACATAGAATTCCTACATTTTGATAGACAGTAGTTCGAGAAACACACAACAATATGAGCACAACAGCTCACACAGAACATATCTTGAGCCAACAGTATGCAACATGCTATATCTCTCAATTCTGTAAATTAGTGCTGATGTTCACAGAATAGCCAAATTACAGCTTTTTTGAAAAGTTGGCCCTGCACACTAACAATGGCCCACAAGAGCCCCAAATACCCTTCTGAGTCTTTCAGTCTGCAGGAGGAAGTTTGGGATGCAGTTTACACAAAAGGAAATGTGCCATCATACTTACAGGATGTGACACGATGCACTGCTTAACATGTTTAAGGCCAGTGAACAATTTGCTGGGTAAGAGACAAGAGGTTGAGCTGCTCAAGATAACATTTTCACCCACAATAAGATCCAACTGATCAAAAATCTTCTTTTTCAGTTCCAGGTTCTCTGGAGTACACTCCTGGAATAAAACCAAGAAACAGTATTAGAAGTCATGTAGTTCAATAGTATCTATCCATACATCTCAGACTTCACTGATCCCATCCTAGATTGACACCTAGGAATTCAGCACAAACCATCTATTTTAATTAGCCTGGATATACCAGTGAGCCATTAACACAAAATATCTTCCCACAGTTAAAGAAATGGAAAGCCAAAGAGTTTGTGTACAGCAAAAGATGGACCACTACATCCTACGGGACATTTACTGCAAAAGAAAATACTCTGCTTTGTCTAAAATAAAGACTTTAACTCACACAGGGAGATAAAAAATTACAGAGGAATAAGACCTGCTCTCCACTTTTTTTTTTAAGAGAATCTCACAAGATAGAAGTCATATTCTCTCTCAGACCAGATGGAAATAAACAGGTGTATCTCAAAAAAAGACAAAGTTACAATCTCCAGAACTATGGCAGGAGATTCCAAGGTATAGCTCTGCAACTTGTGCTTAAACAATTCCTAGACCCAATATTGATGAAGATACTTTAGCATTTTAAGTGTGAGCATCACTGAGAAAGTCTTCTGAAGGCCATCTGAAGCAGAATGAATGCTATCAGAACTTCTCACAAAGCTACTGAGGACATTCAGCTCTACATTACTGAGTGAAATTTCACATGTATGAGCCAAGAGCCACAAGAGTCACTAGATTTCCACAGTTACCTCCAGGAGATGCCTGCAGGAGAGCATGCAAAGTTCCCCTAGTCCTGGAGGAGAAACACATGGGATAATAACTACAGTGGATCCCACAAGCAACAGAAAAGTCTTCAGCTTATGAGAAGAAAATGGAGGAAGAAGGCCAGTCTGGTTTTGAGTGGTTTTGGAAGAGTTTAAAAAAATCCAAACAGGATCCCAAAGTTGCAAAACCTCAGCTTTCCCCTTAAAACACACAGAAAATATCTGCTCTTTTCTGACTCTAACCTTCTCTCACCTGTCATTACTTCATTCTGTTCTTTCTGTTATGCTGAATTACACACATCAAGGTTAGGGGAAAAGGCTACATATTTGACGTAATCCAAAATTTACATTTAACATCTGCTACTGCAGACAGACTCTGAGGCAAGAATGCCCAGGGCCAGTGTTTTTAAACCAAAAAATGTGTTAAAAGTAATTTGAAGTCTTTAAAAATAAGTTGCATGGAACAGTACTAAAGGTTCCATGATGCAGAAGAGATAAACAGGGTCATTTAAGAACTCCAGATAGAGTCCAAAGTATTAGACTTCCTTATCAAAACAAAATGATACTCTGCTCATAGTTCCAGAACCCCTGCTTGTTGGTTAAGTTTAAATAGTTTCTTTTAGTGAAGCCAAAGATGACGAGAACTCTGCAGATACTGTTCAAGCTAATAAAAGAGCTGCTCTGAATAGGTTTGTGAACTTGAAACTCTAAGCCTGCTCTCACATCAGATGATAATCAAAAAGGCAAACTCAAATCTGCTGGAAACTCAAACCGGCCATGGTTACGTAAGGTTTCTGAATGGGCCATTTGCTTGGAGTTTCTTGTATAGTATCACAATTGTATTCAGGTTGTTGGACCACTGCAATAAAGTTTCTGTTCTCAAGCATGCAATTATTTTCTCAGAGACATCAATTCCCTGAAGAACAGGGGGAAAATTAAGCTCTAAACAATCCATTAAACAGGAACCTCACTTGCTGTCAGTTATGGAGCCTGGAAAGGTCTGAAGCTATTCTGTTTACCATGAGAAAGAAGATCAAACAGAGAGCAAATAAGATACGGGTTTAAAGCTACCACAGTTTCTCTCAAAGAATCAGAGCAAAAAGGTTAGCATGCACCACTATGCATTTTAAGTGACACTGTATATTTCTGTGCCCTTTTCTTAGGGAAGATCATACTTCTCATTTGCAGTGAACAGTAAACCTTTATTCCAAGGCCTGGTCACCTGAACAAGGTTGCTACAAATCTGGCTTCCAATTTAAACTTTATTAGACACCTCTTAAGAGCCTGATCAGAACATGACAGCTGTTAATTTTTAAAACCTCTCTCCTGGAGATGTTGTATTGAATTAAAGGCTTAGATGTAATAGGAATTACACTATTCAAACACATGTTCAGAGAACACACAGAAGCTACTTGAACCAGTTTAGGAACTCTTAAAGAACTATACAAAGATAAACACATGCTAGACTCCCTCCTTAGCTAACTGATACACCACATGGTGGTTGAGGTCTAGTTGCCCCTAATTAAGAAGCTACACTCACATGACACAACCCCTGAAATACCAGTACATGGAAAGGCAGTGAGTTTTATCTGTTTAAATCCAGTGTCTCTGTGTTTTTGTATAGAGCTTTCTCACCATGCCAGCCACAATCTTGCCCCCACATGCATCCATGATCATCTAAATGCACAACTTCATTTTATGATATTTAAATGCTGGCATCATCTCAGGTTCTTTCCATCCATTCTCAATTATGCCAAGGTAGCAACTCCTCTGTAAATTCTAGAAAAACACTCCCCAAAATAGTATTTTGCAAAATACCTTTTCCTTATACTATCAATGAGAATTGCTGCTGAGCAATTTACTAGTACTGGGAGACAAAAGAAACAAAATATGGCCTGAAGAACAGCCCTGCAACACAGTGGTATGGTCCTAAAATAAGTAAGCATCCTACACAAGCGGTGTAAGGTGAAAGCCAGATATTTAAGCTAGCATGCAGAAGGTCAAAGATTAGTAACCACTCAGCAGCAAGCAAGCCACTTTCTGTAAAATCATCTGGAGATGCTGTCACAGGGAGCAGCATCAAGCCTTCCCAATAATGAGTATGGAGTTTGATGTAGTCCCCAACATTATGAATTGATGAATAAAGAAGTCTGAAAGATACAGCTACACAACAATGAATTCCTACCTCCTGACTAGAGGTAGTCTGTCTGACAGGTAGATGCTGTCTGCTGCAAATTCAAAACATAAACAAAGTGTTTCTTTTCTGGCAATCTTAATATGAAGGTTTATGATAATATATACATTCCTCCAAGTGAAGACAGATCTGTCTTGAGCTCTCCTAAACCCATCTTCATTGCAGGAGGGTATTCCCATACCATCAGATTCTTTGAAGTAGATTTTGGCCCAACAGGCCAAAGTTGTGCCTCCTGAAGTCTAGGGCTATAATCCCTGTTTTTGTCTTGCTTCTTCTCTCAGGACCCTCAACTTCACCATCTCATGGTCACTATAGCCAAGACTTTCCACTGACCTTCACATCTCCAACCAGTTCTTCATTGTTTGTGAGGTCCAGCACAACATGTCATCTCTTATAGTCCTCAATCAGCCGTGTCAAAGCTACCATGAATGCATTCCATGATCCTTCTGAATTTTTTGTGCTCTCCTGTGCTCTCCCTCCAGCAGATATTGATGTGGTTGAAGCCCCACCATGAAGACATGGGCCTGTGAATGTGAGGCTTCTGAAGGAGGCCTTTTCTTCCTGATCAAGTGGTCCATAGCAGTCAGAAGTCTACCACAAAGTCTCCCATACTGGTGATCCTGCTAATCTTGACCCGTAAGTTCTCAACGGACTCCTCAACCAAACCAAGGGAGAGCAAGAAACACCCGATTCCCCTCCCACAGCTATTTCCCTCCTACAGCTATTCAGCTTTGTCTGGTACCACCTAACCCTCAAGAGTTGCATTTCACTGCCATACTGCAGCTGCTACAGCAAGGACATCCTGAGCCCTAGCCCAGCCATAACTAAGGTTGAAAATTATTTTCTAGAGTTCTGCAACTTCCCCTTTCCCAGTAAATTCAGTAAGGTTTCAAGCAGCAGGTAAGTGGTTTAGAAGCCATGACCACTTGGACTGCAACAAGAATCCTCATCTTTTGCAGTTAAGTGAGGATCTCCAAATGTGCCACAAGCCCCTGCTCTGTTTACACACATATAAAACAAAACATTTTAAGGAGCCTCAGCTTGTCAGTGCTGTGATTTAGCTGACATTTTTAAGGTACCCCTTTAGAACAGTTCCCAGAGTCAAGTGACAGCAATACTCTCCTCTCACAGAATGAGGCCAAAGCAGCAGCTTTCAAAGCACTGAACTATCCCACAAGCTGGACCTAGACTGTCAGCACTCCTGCAGCAGAACCACTTTATGTCCAGCTTTTTGTGGGACTGTAAAGAACTTCACAGGATTAAGAGACAAAGAGTTCTGCATGTCAGAAAAGGAGCTTTTCTGAAAGCTTGGTGCCTAATACATTTCTACAAATACTTCCATTATCTTCTATAGTTATAATCGACTAGAAAAAGAACTTCACAGAAAAGACAGGCATAATTGTTTTACTTTCAATCTAACAAGTCACTTGAGAATGTTTTATTTCTAAAGCAAAGCCTGAATAATATAAACCTACAAAAAGCTTTAGCCTGTTGATTTTCACACACATAACCTGAATGCTGTTTAAGACAGACATTAAAAATGCCTGAAAAGGAGACCTGCAAATTTAATGAAATGGAGATTTCAAATCACTATCTGTAGATAGCAACTGTACAGTCAAATATAATGATTCAATAGAATTTTACCATATCTAAATAACATAATAAAAGATTCTTGTAAAAGCTGCTTTGAAAAAAGTACATATGCTAAAATAAGCTCTCTGCAAATTAAATCCTGCCATTTGACAAACACTTCTGTTTCCCCCAACATCAATGGCAAAGTGGAGGTTACTGAAGCTACCAAAGCAAAATTCCATCTATTTGCGCCATTTTGCATATAGACTGCTGTGTTTCAGTCACCATTTTATTGAATCCACATCAAATCACATTTTAAGCAAAAGAGTGTTTAAAATGCTCATTACTATCATCATTATCATATTTCAGTCCTAATTATTCTAATTTTTATTTAGGCTTTTGCATTGACATCTGATTTATTCTGTTCCTGTAGGGTTTAGGTTTGTATTTAAGGAAACTTGAGCTTTTTTCTATTGCATTCCATGTCAGATACTAAAGTGTACTCTAGTCAGTAAACAAGAGTCCCACATGTGAACCAGGGGAACTACACCACCTGCAATGAAAAAACATGACATTTTAACTGCAGAGGCTGGGAGTTCAGCTAGTGAAATAAGCAGAGACATAAAACTGTATTTTTGATATCAGAACAAATTATTAAGTCAGATTATCAAATTTGCCTCTGATTTTATTGTTAAGCAATAAAGCTCAGCTGAAATATCTGGTTTTTTCATACATTGAATAGGTCTGATAATTTCACAAAATTCAAAATCATTACATGTTTCAAATGCAAATACTTGACGTCAAGTATTTTGGACTTTTCCATCATGCTCCTGTCAAAAATAGTTTTAGACTCTTTTTGTAAAGTGTCCTTTGTCCTCCATGAGGATAAAGGCAGGGCCAGCAGCTGGGTAGGAGGCACACACACTTTTGCATGGCTTTGGGATGAGACACACACAGAGCTGTTGAGGAAGGAGACCCCAGGCTGTTGCACACCTTTCAGTGCAGTGTCAGGATTTTGATCAGTTAAAATGAGGTTAAAGGAGGGAAAAAAAACCCCTAAACAAACCACCACAAAAACCCTGAAGCACTTGGATGTGAAGCAGAAACCCAACCCAGTGGGATACACACAGGGCAACAAGAGCTGATCCGGCTGTCTGCCCCTTTCCCACAGCAGATACTCATTCCACTAAGTGGGTGCACAACTTCCTCACAGACACTTAGTTTCAAGCTCAGGAACAAAAACCAAATAATGAACAAAAATATTGTTTGCTACAAAAGCCCTCTTAGGTGTAAACCCACTCTAGTTAGTCCAAAACAAGCCACACAGCCTTGGCAACCAAAACTTCTATTTTGAACCTGAAGTACCCTACTAACTACTACTATCCTGTAAGCCAAGGGTAAAAAGGCATAATAAGGGCAGCAGCTCCTTCAACTGAAAAGCAGATTGGCCATTTGTTAGGAATGGGAGATGGGAGGACCACATTATCACCATGTAACACAATTAAAAAATATATGAATAATGTACAGGCATGTGGGTTTCACATCCCAGGGCTTCAGTTATAGACTTTCTATGGTTTATGTATGCACTGGAGCAAAATGCTGAACGTGGGAGGAGAAGGAATCACACCACAAGAGAATTTTAAGAACAGGTTAGCACATTTTTGACAGACAGTTGTCTAGGTATGACTGATCCTGCCTGCCTTTGGTCTCATCACTAGATGAAGAAGCTTATTGTAAAAGAGGTCGTAAAAGATCAGGTAAAGCACCAGCACTTTCAGACTAATTTAATTTTAAAAATAATTTAGGGTTATAAATCACTTTAGATCTAGAGTGATAACTTCTTATTTGTCTTGAACATATGAGCTCATAGGAGTGTGAAATCTAATGCTTCATAAATCACTACCTATTGAGTGACAAGAAAGACTGTTGACTGCAAGACACTGTGCAAGTCAACAATACTGAGGTGAAATCCAGCACTTGGATGGAAACATTTTGTACTTTCCTACATTTCATAAACACACTCTGTTAAAGAATCTGACCAATAAAAATACCAAGTTACGGCCATTTTATACCGTTCAGAATAAATGACTGAATTACAAGTGTCCTTTCAACCTTTAGTAGAAAAAAATAAGGATCTGCAGAGGTACTAATTTTCAGAACTACGTTTTCTAAAGTAAGATTTGCAAATTTGGGAGGGTTTGAGGGGTTCTGTGAGGGTTTTTTTGGCTGTTTTTTTGTATAAAACAAATACAACAAATGAAGACAACTTTGCTTCTTCTGTTAGTATCATGACATGAAAAGATCCATGATTTTCCATGATTTTCAAGAGTCCTACAAAACTTTCAAAAGACACACAAGTTGATCAGGCTGCTACAGATGAAGATCCTTTTTGTTCCCCCAGGAAAAGGCAATAAGATCTCAAACTAGTTGACCGATATCCTCCTCCTTACACCTTCTCTCAAAATACTACATTTTCCCTGTTTTCCTCTACCCTGATCTCATCCATCCTGAAAAATAGGGAAAGTGATCTAGGAAAGGCAATGGAAACACAATACCACCAGAACAGAGACCAGGGAGCAATGGAAGACAACCTGAAGAGCAAGATTAGTTGTCAGGCAGGATGACAACTTGGCAATTACAACCTCCTGAAACAGGGACCAAAACCATATTCAAGACTGTAATGATAGATGACACCAGCTGCTATATGCACAGAATAGATGGGAAATATATATTGGAAAATTTGGAAGGATGTAAGTCCATTTATTCAGCAGCAGCACCACTGCAGTGACATGGGCAAGCTTTTTACCTAAACATCATCTTTCAGTTCAGCTCAGACACTGACTTCATAAAATGTTTTACAGCAAGTCTTTAGGATCTGATAATTTCAATCTTTAAAATTAGAAAGAATTTTCTCAAAACTTCTACAAAGACAGCAAGTCAGGTCCCATGTCTAAAACCTGTTCCCTCAAAAGCCAAAACACAACTTTGGGTGCCTCAGGCCAGTGTTTAAGCTCGATAGGGTAAAACCAGGCCCAAGGTTATATTTGCCCAGCTGAGAACAAACAGACTCATGTTTGTCCATCTAGGGTTTAGTTCAGAAGAAGCCATGTTACTGCAATGCTTGCACACTCTGCCTGCCAGCAGTTTTGTTTTCACAGAGGTCTGTGACTAACAGAGCCTTTGAAACAGTACAGTCTTTCAGCCTATGAGCCCAGGGCAGCTGAAGATATCTTCACCCACTGTCTGCAGACATTCCCTCATCCCCAGAAGTAAAAGGGTTCTTGAAAGCCATCAGCAAAATCAAACAAAAACTTCAAATAGAAACTGGTTAACAGTCAAAAACTAATTTTTACGACCAGAGACACAAGATACCTGTTGTCAAAGCTCCAAAGTCAGTGCTGGTTTTGCACCCTGAAGGCACCACCAGGCTTTTTGAAAGCTGTTAACACTGTTTTTTTAAAAATATGTCTAACTGGAAAAGATGAAAAAGCCAGCAAGATCTGAAAGATACCAGGTTGAAAATCTTTTAGTGTTGTTATCACCAGCTCAACAGCCTGTGCAGGTGTAATGCAGGGAGGAGGAGAGGAGGCAGAACACCCACTCTTTTTAAATGGGTGGGCAGGAAACGAAGATACTCTCCTAAGGCTTTTAGGCAGAGTTCTTTTAAAAGTAAAAAGGATAAATAATTTTAAGAACACAAGGTAAGTTAAAAGCTAAGTTAACTTCATCCCCTTGCCCAGTCTGCTATGTTGAATGCTACAGCACAACAGATGGGTTCAGACATCACCTCTCAGTCACCTTTTGTGTCCATCTTCAACCAGCCCAGCCAGCCCTAACAGATCACCAAAATGCACACCAACTCAGGTGTCAAGAGTAAGATCTTTGTAATAATTAGACATCTTATCTTCCTCTGACAGCTAGTAAACTTTATTGTTCAGTTAGTAAATTGTTCAATTTAAAACCTTTGGGTTTGTTTCACTAGTGTGGTAAGACATCATACAAGTGCTGCACTGACTTCTGTTCAATTTATATTATTTATGAACTAGACACATATCCACTAAAATCTGGTTTAAATATTCAAAGGAGTATTAACATGTTCAATACCCAATAGTTACAAAAAGACAGAAGACAAAAGTCATCACACATTTATGCAGGAAAGCTAAGAGCACAAAAGTAAGAAGTCACCCATGATAGTCTCATGCCAGGAACATTATAGTACAAACATATCCATTAATTTATCTCAATGGAGTTTTCGGCTAATGGAAAAGTTATTTCAGAATTAAAACTTTTAGTGATATAAAAACTTGCAGTGTACATTCACCTACATGCTATAGTTATGCTCTTATTTCAAGTAGCATAGGGAAGTTCTGAGAAGTGAACTTGTATGAATACTCAGATTGAGAGCAAAACAGGGACTGATTTCCTTCTGAAGTTGATGTAAAGCACACTAATAAAGACAAGTCACTTCATTAAAAGGCTCAGGAGAGAGAATATATAACCTTTTAAAAGGTTCAAGGCATTACTGTTACAAATTTTCTCCTCAGTCCTAATCATTGCTTCTTTTTCCCTTTTGTATCTTCATGGATAGAACTTAGAAGTTCCATTGTTTACTACTTTATCCCATCTGTTTTAAGTTATGTCCTATGAAAACTGCATAAAAGGCAAGTGTCTGAAAAATTTACTCATGGAAGGCAAATATCAAGAGGTTTTTTGAAGCTTTAAGTGGACTTATTCTACAAATGCCAGATTTGAAAAGAAGTTAAGATTTAACCAACTGAAATCTGGGGTAAAGAAATGCAGGTCTCGTGAAAATCTTGAAATAAACTAATCAGTAGGTTGTATCATCAAACACAAAAATTGAGTCCTCTATATTTGTCTAAGATTAATGCAACCAATATTTTATTTTTTAAGTAACTGAAAGTCAGAACACTTGTGCTCATAAGTTACAATTAGTACATTTTGTCCTTCATAGCTGCACTAAGAAGCATTTCTTAAATTTAATATGGTTCAGTCATAAAGTAGTCTGCTCACTGCTGAAATAAGGCTGTGAGCCTAGATTGTTTCATTCTATTCCACCACCCTCCTTCAAGAGAAAATTAAAGTCTATTTCAAATAAGTTGCCTGCTCACTTCCACTGGGCATTTGTTAACACTTTGAATCAAATTAAACTTTAATGCTGTAGTTCGGAGAGCTGATACAAACAGTGCCAACCATGTGTCACACATAGGACTTGTTATCCATGGGCATACTGCAGCTATTTTGTTTATTTTTATTTATATACTAAACAACTACATGTTTAGAGACATCAAGAGGGCTAAAGGAACATAAAATAGGGCCAGAAAAGCTGGAGCATGCTGTTGCTGTTTGGAGACTACCAACAAAACACTGCTGTCTTCAGCCGCCTGAAAGGGTCACACAGGTTCTCTGAGGAGCAGGCTGGTAGGACAGGAGGCAAAAGACTGAAGTTACAAGAGGAGACTTCCAATTAGATATTAGGGAAAAGTTGCACAATGACAGTAATCAAATATTGTAACAAGTTACTCAAAGAGACCAGAAGTGTTTATCCAAAACTCAATTGCACAAATTCTGCACAAGTTAATGCAAGTTGGTACTGCCATGGGTTGGGCCAGATGACTTCCATGGGTTCCTTCTAACAAAAAATTACTTTGATTTTGCAATATTTGCCCAATGCCTGTTTTGTAAATGAACTGACAGTATGTGGAAGGATGCAGCCCTTGATTTAATCTGACGTGGCATAAAAGACCTTGCTCAAAAATCTTAAGGTTTTGCCAAAGACCCTCTCTCATGGGACTAACAGCATACCAAAATTCAACATCCCTACCAGAGCAACAAGACCCAAGAACTCCATCACAGCTGTGTTCAACTCCAAAAGAAGATGGTAAAATAGAAGTCAGAATACTAAAGAGATACAACGTTGGCACTAAGGAGGATCAATCAGATCCTTACAGGTAGCATATGGAGAACGTAAGGGCACTATATGGATATACCAGGTAATAAGAAATGCTTGAAACAGCAAAAGAAAATTATAACTATGAGAATACTGGAAAGAAGAAGGCAGCCTTCACAAGCAGAAGGTAAGGAGAACAATCACTTCTTACTCTCTGGAATAGGCTGGCCAATTCTGTTTCACACATAGCTGTGCCCTTTGTTACATCCATTCATAAATTACCTGAAAGTTAGCTCATGAAACTTAAGCTGGCCATCATTATAAAGCCACAAACATTTGCAGAAGGACTTTACAAGACTGAGTGATTAGACAATAGATTTGCAAATCAAACTCAGTATTAGGCAATAAATGCATGAACACAATACTATGAACTAACAAGTTTCAAGCTCATTAGTGATGGAAGATAATGAAATGGTGGGTGACAATACTGTCAATACTGTGGGTGTCATGCTATGAAGAAAAGGAGTGAACACAGAACAGCGTACCACTGTAAAAATCTATAGAATACATTCACAGCTTGACTTCTGTGTGAAGCTTCACCCTGCCTCCCATTCTCGCCTCACTTCACCAAATTGGGAGGAATAAAAGGTGTGTTGCAGCTGATCAGACTGGGAATTTGCAGCCTGAAACAGTGTAAATTGTAAACTCGAGTGCAGCACAAATACATGTAGTGACAGCTAATGGTACAACACTGGAATAATACTGGGGAGCCATATGTGGTAGAAGATGGCAATCCTAATGAAAACTCATTCATACTTTATCCTAGAAATATTCCCAGATTAGCCTATTCTCTGCACTATGTCCAATCCAGTGAGCATATTAATAATTAAGTAGCCACAAACTATCAGGTCTAGTAGTTCAGCTTGTTCTCCATTCTAATTTTACTTAGCAGCACAGACTTCAAATGTATGTATCAACCCTGGTTTTAATACCCTAACAATGTGGGGATAGCTGTGTTTGGCTACAACACTCCCTCCCAGACAGAACAGTCACCCCATATGTTATACTCCCTGCCTTCATTAGGTACCTGGAGAGGAATAAACCACATTTTAGACCCAGCTCTAGAACATGTGGTGCTCCATAAGAGATAATCTGGCCCCCAAAAATCTCCTGATCTCCTGCAACCTTCACTTCACATTCATCTTTCTAACAGGTACAGTCATTATTAAACATGGAGGTCAGGAGCTCCCTCTCAGCTCATCTGGCAGCCTCTCCCCCATAACTCAGAATAAACTTGGAAGGAGTCAAATGCAGAAAATTCTGCAAAGAGGCATGCACTCCCATGTCAGGATACCAGACTAGAAAGAACTTTAACAAGCAGGACTATATTCTTATGGGGTCAGGATGTTGAACTCTCCAGTGTCACCGATTGTGTAGCACAGCTTTTAATCATCTTTCTGAACTGTTTGCTAGGATTTGCCAAATCTTTGCTTACCTGAATGAAAGCAGCACCCTCTACTGCTGTTTTCAGATCTGTACAAATGCTAATGAGAGCCAGCTGCTGTTCCGCACTCAAAGCTCCTTTCAGGACTCCCGACTTCTCCATCTCTTTCATTTGCTTGCTGACAGAAACAAAATAGACTCATTTAAAAACTTGATCATCGTTAACCCACCATCATTTTTTAAAAAAAACTTATTAACAAACTATGCACTATACTATTTCTTGTGCCACTGCACACATCTATATTCAAAAATATAGAGGTGAATTTCAGTAATTTCTCCTTCCTCCCCATCTTATCAAAGATTTTTCTTCTCTTCAAGCACAGACAGCTCCAAGATTTACACCTAGATGCAAGATTGTTACCACTTCAAATTTGTTTAAACTGGTGCAGTTAAATTTGTTTAACAATCAGCAAGAGAGGTTTATTTGCTCATATTTAATGGGAAGTAAGGTCTCTTTAATATACTTCATCTAATTTTACAGCTCTTTTGCTACAAAGCCTTACTGTAGGAACACCTCTTTACCAGTACAGAAATAAATAAATACATTCAATATAGGCAAGAGTTCTTCCTACATTTTGGGTTTTTTTAATGACTACAGAACAAGTTTCAAAAAATTCAAATAGTTACTAAACTTGAAGTGAATGCTCGAGTTTAGTAACTATTTAGTAATACCATGGCTGGGACTTGACGTGCCACTTCTTCAGAAAAGATCCCTACAGTTTGAAGCCCTCAAACATCCAGAACAAGCAAGCCATTTTTCAAAACTATTATAAGTCACTTAGAGAAACTATGGCAACAAAAATTGGGTGGGATTAAGCTTTTTGATCACAATCAATCTAAAGCTCTTTGATGTAGTGTTTATCATGGTTAAATTGGTTCCGTTTTCATCAGTTCCATCAAGGCAGAACTCCTCTGAGACTTTGGTTTTTAATCAGCAAAAACTGCTCATCCTCATGAAGACACAAGAAAACTAGTCTAATGAATAGCAGTAGTAAAAAAAATCCTTTATTTTTAATAAGGATTAAGAGTACCAACTTAATTAAGGACACAGGAAATGGCTGAAAAGCACAGACATCTACTTCTTAAGCAATTTATGGCACGGAATAGGAAACAGGGATCTTCAGCTCCCTTTCCCAAGGTCCCAGGGAATATACCGCATACTGGGCAGAAACTTCATCCAACACTTAAGGTTTCTAGCACTAAAGGTGCAAGAGCTTCATCTGGAAAGAAACAGGTGCCCTAAGCTAGAGAATCCAAACTTCTGGGTCCCTCACACCTTGTGAGGCAAGATGAATAATTCAAAACGTCTTTACTATCCATTCATTAGAAGTTCATTTCCCAGGTGCTCTTGCCCAAATCCAGCATACTTTTGCTCACATGCTTAAAAAAAACCCAAACCAAACTAAAAACACACACAAAACAAAACAAAAGTTACGTTTGAAGAGATAATATCAGAATTACTTCCTTCTTTGAAGAAGAGGGTGACGTTCTTGTTCACTCTTATTGCAATACTACATTTGTCTCATCCTCCTAAGTTCTCCAAAATTACAGTACGACTGGTAATTGAAGGATTCAAAAAAGCTAGAGTCATAGACTAAGAGATCTAGTTTCTGTTTTTCTTCCCCAAGTTCTTACAGAGGCTTGCAGCATCCATCTCCTGCTTCATATCTTTCCTTCTCTGCCCATGATAACCATCCTGCATTTCTGCTCTTCTGTCATAAACCACTAACAATACACTGTGCACTCCGAATACCATTTCTTAGTTAACCCCCAAAACTACCATCTTCACCTTTGGAACTTGAGGCTGGATTGACTTTTTTTACTCCTTAACAAAAAACATTCTTTTTAACATAACCAGTCTTCATATTAGCCATGCATTTAAGCCAGTTAAAACACGGAGTAGGGAACATGCGCATTACTTCAATTTTGGCTTTCCTTCCTGGGAAATTTTCATTTTTTGCACATTTTGCCATTCTGGTTGTTTTGTTCCACAAATAAGTTTTAGTCTTTCAAACACTAAACTATCTTTATATTTCCGTGGGGTATTAGATTGCTACAGAACTGTGGGAAACCAGTGTTCCCCGATACCATACATGAAGACACAAAGGTTTGTACATACAGCAGCGCACCACTGACCTCTACTGGATGACTTTTTAATGAAGACAGCCTAAACTTAAGGGGATCATCCCTGAGATGGCCCTAGACTGCGATTGTTGCAGCCATGTCCATAGCTTCCCTCTGCAGCTGTATTGTGTGTGCAGCTCAGAGAGCTTCACTCAATAACTGTAAGGTCTTTGAAGAATTCACACCCATAAGAAAATACTACTTCCTTTTTGAGCTTATTCTTCATCTACCTCCAGAGTTTTACTGTTGCACCTGTCTGCCCACCTCAGCACTATTCAGAGAACTGGGCTAGTATTTGCTTCAGGATAAGGCATCCAATCTATGGGAACATCCCCAATCACATAAAACGCCTGGAATGCTTCTGGTTACAAATCCTACTCCAAAAGTCTTTACAGAAGGACGCTGAAAGCAATGATAACACTTAACTCATTTTGTTCACACCCCACTGGCCTCACCTTTATCCACTGCCACTACTGGGCAGTTGTATTCAGCACACACTGTTGGGACCAGCAAATACGTAATAGAATTAAGACCACTTAATCACAACCATATTGCCCACACCAGCAAGGGAAGGAAGAGAACAAAACACCGGCCCTGTTCTTCACAAGTTCAGCCAGCTGCTGTTGCCCAAAGACTAGAACTATTCACCAGTCAAAGCACTACCATCTAGTGCTGTCTGATAAATGTGAGGGTAGTTGGCATGGCAAAAACAAACCAACAACCCAAAACATCACTGGTCCCACACATTTAGCCTGAGACAGAACAGACCAAGTAGGTTTTGTGTAGCCAAGCCTGATACCTTTCAGGAAAGATTTCATTGACTCCTTGGACAACCTATTACTCTGCATACCAGGCAAAAGTGAGCACCATCACTGCTCTCAAAACACAACTCCAGTAATTACACAAATCACCCTCACTGAAATCGTATGTTCCAGCTGCCCAGGGGACTCGCTACCAAGCAGGAATGAGGTGAAAAGGTAACATTTCCTTTTGGAGGTGATTTCAACTCAGTCAGACAGAACAGTCAGACAGAACCTTTGTAAAAGTGGAATCTGTCCCCTTCCAAAGCCTATAAATATGTTCTCTAGTTAGTTCTGCAAGTGAAGCAGTTTTGCCAAGCTAGTTAACTGCACCTTTGGGCATGGTGGGTAGGCAGCAATAAAATCCAAAGGTAGCATCAAGCCTGCCATTTAGCACAAGCTTGATGTGCCAGCATCAGGCACTCAGTATCAAACTGTGTTCTGAAAAGAATCATCTAGTTAGAAGTTCTCCCCTCAAAGGAGATCTATAAAACTATCAAAGAAGACCTAAGCCAAGCTGCATTTTGCCCTTGATATATACAGTACCAATACGACAAAGCAAGACATAAGACAGACTGGAAGACTAAGCCAGTAAGCCTGGTAATTAATCAATCTTTATCAGCAGAATAAATATGTCTGGAACAACAGCATAGTAACTACTCGGAAAAGTTTACAAGAATCATAAATTTATTTTTGGCAGAGGAGCATGCACTAAAGCATTTCTGTATCCTATGTTTTAAGACTACTTTCAGGAATAGGATAGTACTTGTTTCTCTAATTCTCATTACATCAAAATTTAGCAATCTTGCGTTCAAACCAGAATGACACGGATGCAGAAAAAAGCATGCTAGATGTAAAAAATTACATTTCCCGAGGCAGGCTACTAGAGCATGCATTCAGTAGGTCAGGTGTGGTGTAAGGGTGTTCAGTAGTTTGGTTTCTTCAGCAGAAGAAAAGGTTGTTCCATAAGAGCAGATCCTGAGATGTTCTGAATCTATTTAAAGGCATTTGGTTATGGATCACCAGACTAAAAGGCAACAGTATAAAATAATTGTCACTTTTGCCATTAAAGAATATAATTTCCTTTTAGAAGTAAAGTGAGCATCGCTTACTGCTCAAATCCCAGTTTTATTTGGAAGAGGGAAATTACAAATCGTCATCCGTACACTTCAGTTTCTCCCTAATAAGTAGTACTTCCATGCACTAGAAGTTTGTGATGACTAGAGTGAAGTAAACATGTTCCAACACTAAAACAAAATAAACCACAAAATCCCTTAAAAACCTAAAAGCCTAAAAACTTCCTTAGAAGTATTTGCTATTTGGAGGGAAAAACGAAAGCAAATTATACCAAGTTCAGAGTCACCAGGTCGCTCTATCAGACATTCCCTTGGTGCTCTCCTGCAGGCACACATTACCTGCTCAAGCTCCAACTCTTACAGAAGTGTCACATCAGTAACTCACTGTGATTTACTGCAGGTTGTGTGCTATGAAATGAGTGCAAAGAAGTTTGACCATATTTTGAGAGATATAATCATTAAAATAGTGGTTGAAGAAACTGTGTAGTTTATATTCTTGTCACAACAACTACGTTTTCCTGAAACTAGGCTTTTTAACTAGAGTGTTACAATAGCCAAAACACACAAGTTAATTATAAATTAAGAACATCTTATGTAAAAGGCAAAACTTGCCTTGAACTCAACTGAAGTTGCCTTGAACTTATCATGACTTGGATGAACAGGCAGGTGCCTCCTCAGCAAGTTCACTCTGGGTGGAGTGGCCAATACCCCAGAGATCTGTGGAGCCCTTCATAAGGACCTCAACAGGTTGGAGAGATGGGCAGAGAGGAACTGTCTGGAATTCAACAAAGGCAAATGAAGGGTCCTGCACCTGGAGAGGAATAACCCCAGGCACCAGCACAGGCTGGAGAAGGACCTGAGGGTCCTGGTGGACAACAAGCTGCCCATGAGCCAGCTGTGCCCTCGTGGCCAAGAGGGCCACGGGGATCCTGGGGTGCATTAGGAAGAGCAGGGCCAGCAGGTCAAAGGAGGAGATCCTGCCCCTCTACTCTGCCCTGGTGAGGCACATCTGGAGTGCTCTGTCCAGGTCTGGGCTCCTCAGTACAAGAAAGACACAGAGCTCCCAGAGGGAATCCGGCAGAGGGTTACAAAGATGATTAAGGTGCTGGAGCATCTCTCCTACAAGGAAAGGCTGATGGAGTTGGGCCTGTTCAGCCTCGAGAAGAGACAACACAGGGGACCTCAACAATATCTATAAGCATCTGAAAGAGTGGTGTCAACAAACGGATCCAAGCTCTTCTCAGTGATGCAAGCAATAGGACAAGAGGCAATGGGCAAAAACTGGAATACAGGAAGTTCCACCTGAACAAGAGGAAGAGTTTCTTTACTGCAAGGCTAACTAAACACTGGAACAGCTTGCCCAGAAAGATTGAAGGGTCTCTTTCATGGAGCTATTCAAAAGCTGTCTGGATACAAGAAGCTTTAGAAAACCCTGTTTGAGCAGGGAAGTTGGACTAGATGACCTCCAGAGCTTCCTTCCAACACTACCCATTCAGTGATTCTGTGAACTCCTACAGGAGAATGCATGCAGGCACATGACAGTACAGACCCACTCAAATAGGACTCGATTTTATTACACATGACATTCCATGCTCCATGCTAGCCTTGGAAGGCTAACATCCTCATCTTGCTATTAGGAAAGGCAAAAGTCTTGGGCAAGTGCTGGCTTTAGTAATGAATACCACGAAACTACCAGCTAATAATCCAGAATCTCATCAGGGCTACCATTATGACAGCAAATCTGAAAAAAAAAAAAAGTTTGTGTCATCTGGGTGATGCAACAGAGACGTTTGGTCTAACATCTACCTGGAAAGGAAAAAAAAAGAGGGGATAGATTTTGCCACTCTTGTTATCAAGCCTTTTTTAGCAGATCTCACTAAACATCAATACTGTTTAATTTCTGAATTCTAACAACTGAACTGACCTACAAGGTGTTCCTGAAGTTACTCCTGTTTGCTTTAAGGCTTGTTACAGAAAGCAATTGGGATGCAACACACCACAACCTTTTTTCAGGTGCACCTTATACCTCATACAGTTGACACACAAGCTGACATTATGTCACTCCAAGGCATCATGAAGTGAGAGCTGATGCATTTAGGTCGATGCTAACTGTGAAGTCATCTGAAGTCCAGCATTAAATGCTGATACAGGAACATAAAGTTGTGCACAGAACTCCTTTACTTTCACCTTCTCTCACAGCAGATAAAAGCTGTATTTTGATGCCCAGCAAGAAGAGGGTGCATAGGACAAAGCAGACATGTTTCTTCTAACACAAGAACTAGTGGTCAATCAAAGTAACTTAGGAGCCAGTTCAAAGCAAACACAAGGGAATGGCTTCTCACTCAGTGAGCAGTAAATCTCCAGAACACAAAGTCCTTTGGTAAGGAGGCCACTGAAGTATTTATATCAGTTCAAGGCAAGGTTAGAGAAATACTTGGAAGAAATCCAGTTAAGAGTGACTGAATAGGTAATTAACTTGTTGGCATTCAGGGGGGAGGGGAGCAGACAGGCAAAGACTTGAACTTCTAGATCTTGTAGTAGTGAAAGCATGAGGCTTTAGCCACAGTACCATGGGCAAGAGAAAAGGGCTGGAGGCCTCCTGGACTCAACTGGAGCCAGGAATGTCACATTCACACCCTCAAACTATAGATGTCACATTCACACCCTCCTCTATAGATGCTTCACACTTCAACTGTAACTGATCAATGACACTAGCAACTTGTTCTTCTAGGATGAAAAACACCCATTTAAGACTTTAAAAACTAGTTAGAAAATGCTAGTAATTGTAGCAGGGCTTCTCAGCAATCCATCTTAACCTACCTCTACTTTGAAAGGGTCTTTGTTGCCTTTCTGAGCACAAACTCTTACTTTCACATATTTTAAACCTAGCCTATAAATAACCTAATGGTGGTAAGCATTATTTTAAAAATTTGAATTTAAACTTAAGACCTTGAGTAACTAAAAATTGAATTTCTCTTCAGAAGCATCAGTGACATTCGGAAGCACAGATCTTCTGATCTTAACCAGTACTTCTAAGTTAAAGCCTTCTTCAAAGCCTAAAATCTATGCTGAAATAACAAGATATGGCTAGTAATTCCTGATTATAAAAATCCCACAGTTTCAGTCCAACCCCAGTTATTTCAAGTCAGGTTACCTACCGAATATTTTCCAATGCAGTTGTTAGCTGCTGTTGTGCAATATCATAAAGTTTCACTTTGAAGCCTCCAGCAGCAAACACCATGGCCCAGCTGCGACCAATGAGTCCACTGAAAAAAAATATCAGCCAATTAATAAAGGAGGGGAAAATTAATTTAGTAGGGGAAAAGAGATCTTGAAAGCATTGCAAAAACCAAAACAGAGCTTGGACTCTTCAATATTTGATAAAAAGATCAGTTTCATACTGATGAGAAACAGATCTTTCTAACAGAGAGATAGTCTTTGCTGGCTTTGTATAGCAGCTTCTCTGAAAGCTGGAACAAAAAAATGGGGAAGAAAAAGCCCAAAGCAAAACAGAAAAAGGAGAGCAGAATTCAAATAGAAGGAACTACTGCTTTGGGATGCTGAACTCAATCATCAACAGTTTTGTCAGCCACAGTCTTAACCTGGAGTTGGTTAATGCATTTATATTACAGAGATTTGTTAGGTTCATAGACTGAAGACAGACAGCAGTCCACTGACCCCAGAGTCAGGATCCAGCTTCAGAGGTGATCAGAAAACCCAAGCCCCAGCTACTGGAGTAACTCAGCAACTCAGAAAGTACCACAAGCACATGAAAAGGGGAAAAAATCTCAACTGAGCATGTGTTTGATACTATTTTTCCACCTAGCACTACCTTTATTTTTAGATGAAGCTTTTTATCATGCTGTATACACACCAGAACAGTATGCCTACATCTTCTGGTGAAATCATATTACTGAGCACTACATGGAGGCAATCTGTAGTAACTGGCAATTTTATTATTTCTCTTAAAGCAATGCAGGTTTTAACTTCCTTAGATGTGTAGCAGGCAGCAGTCTTTTAAAATGGAAGCACCAAGGCACGGTGACATAAGCTTAAGTAACTTGAAATCCCCCAAAAAATTAGGAAAAAAAATCTGTAACAGAGGCAAGATCAGAACTCCATATCCATGACTGTTACAGTGGTACTTTTGATAATTACATGCATTTCCTCTCACTTCCAAGATCAGTGTATATGCAGCATTAAACTTAAGTGAACTCTGGCAACTGAAAAATTCAAGGTCATTAGGGCATCAATAAAAGATTAAAAGGGGAGCAAAAGTCAGAGACAAAGTAATAGGGTAGATGAGAAAAGAAGGAAGATAAAACAGGAACATGCTCAGCCTTTGGTTTAACTATATATATTTTTTTAAAGGATCAAAACAGGAAGTTTCAGGAAATAGCAGGAATCAGTGGAAATAACAGGGACAAAAAAAAGTGAAGCTTTGCATTTAGTGCTGTTAAGCAGACAGTAAGATCTCACTCAAAATGTACCATTTAAAAGTAAAAATAAACAACTTCTCTGTAGTAAGCCCAGAGTTCATCAATTCTGAGGCAAGCAACACAACAAACCTACAGAATAGGCATGGTCAAGGTTTGCTATCTACTGTAGCCTCCTGGCTAACCAGTATTTATAAAATAAAAGTATTTGAATCCCTTCAACCTGACATAAGCATATCTGAGCTACCAGTATCTTTAATAAGTAGTATAACCTCTCTAAATTGCACTTTTAAATTAAAACAACACCTTAAAACAACAACAAAAAAATTTCTTTCACTTTAATACAGTTTTTTTGGATTGTGGGATTTTTCTTTTGACCCACAGAGCACACCAAGTAAGTCGATGGTAGGTATCAGGCCTGCACCATTACTGCATTGTACATGACAACATCATTACAGCCTGATGTCAGCCTATTTGACCCCAGGACAGTGTTTTTGACACTCTAAGCACTGTCATTTTGGGCCCAGTGATAGGTAAGGTATTAAAAACCAGATCTGCCCACACAACTTCTGCAGGCACTACCAAAACCTGCAGTAGTGCCACAGGAGCCACAGTAGCGAGACCCCAACTCTCCTGACCCTTCAAACACGTCTGCAGTGGATAAGATTTCCGTGAGTCCCAGCAGTAGGAGCCAGTTTGGTCAGTGTCACACAGCAGCACCGAAACCCCTATCCTGAGGCTTCAAGTAGTCTTGCTAACAAAGTCTGCAGCAGCCCACACTTGTAGCATCAAGGTACAGTGGTGCACAGGGGACTGTGACTATCTGGCATGTGTTTTCTCTCCCCTCCAGACTCTTGTTCAAGTAAAGAACTTTAGGTTCAGCTCAATAAGAGGATGAAATAATGCATTTCCTCACAAGTCAGAAATACTGCTGACTTCTGTGGCAAGTCAATATTACTTCAGGAGTGTCTAAGACTAACTTAGGAGTTTCCTGGCATGATAGGACGTTAAGCAGTGCTTGGATCTCTCCACTTCTCTTGCACTTACACACACACAAGGCATTGCAATGAAAAGGGACAGCAGCCTTTCTGACCTAAAGGGTGACTTGCTTCGGTAAAGATGTTTATTTGCTGTTTGTTTTAAAGTAGCACAGAGCTGTCAGGGGCTTAAGCAAAGAGCACTCTAAGTAGAGCCAAGCAGGTGCATCGCCCCCACTTCCCGAGATCCAGCAGCAGCGCGCCCCCGCAGCCGGGCAGAACGCACCGCCGGCCCCGAGGCAGCCCCTCGCTGGCACATCCGATGGCTGCAGCAGAGTGGACAGCTGAGGCACGGCCGTACCCGACACCGAGTCCCCAAGCCCCCTCCCCGCAGGCCGGGCCGAGCCGGGAGACTGCGCCCGAG
>VXBR01009551.1:994523-1041771 GCA_013400215.1 Cisticola juncidis | reverse complement strand
AAAGGAAAGGAAAGGAAAGGAAAGGAAAGGAAAGGAAAGGAAAGGAAAGGAAAGGAAAGGAAAGGAAAGGAAAGGAAAGGAAAGGAAAGGAAAGGAAAAAGTTAGGTTCAAAGCAAGATAAAATACTTTCATTAGACTTACTACTATGGTTTGGCCTATAAAGACTATAGAATGTGAGTTGTCTTAAACATGAGTTAGCTGAAAGTGGAGCCATACCGTTCTAGAAGTAGTAATGTGGTTACTTTAGTTATAATGATAAATATCTTGAAAACAATTTTAAATCATAATCATAACTGGTATAAGTATAAACAAACATATCAATCCATGAAATGGTGCCATTTAATATTGTTTATAGGCGAGTTCTAGTTTTTATATCTAATTAAACTACCACTGTTTGTATTTTGCACATTTAAATGATTATGTAAAACCACTGAGATAACATTTGGCATGTTAAATGTTTCACAGAAAAATGATGCAAAATGTGCATCTGGCTACTGAGAATAATGAAGATGATCTCTATTCTGGCTACAATGATTATAATCCCATGTTTGACACAGAGGTAAAATATTTGCTGTTTCCCACCTTTCCCATACACAGAATTTTAACTTAGAAGTATAAGATAAGAATTTATGGGTACAGTACCGTACAAGTTTACAACAGCTTTGAAGGGAAATCTACTTTATTTAACAAGAAACCTTTGAAGTTTCTCGGGAATTTTCTTGAATAATTAAATCTTTGATAGTTTTCTATTCCAATTAAACACTTGTGCACATCTCAACAGATAAGATGCTGTAATGGTTCGAATTTTCTAAATATAAAATCATAATTATTTATAGGCACATTCAATGTGTTATTTCTCAGGCTGTGTGCAGCAGCAAGTTTTCTGACAGAAGAGGCTCCTGAGTGGTCAGAATAGGTCACTGATTTCCTACGGTGCTGCTGCTGGAGGAGCTCACTGTAGAATGGAATCCTGCAGGTCTCTGTGCAATTGGGCAGAGCATCTGAGATGTCTTAAAGTAGCCCTGCAGACTTTTGGGTGACTGCTGGTGTTACCCAGTTGGGACAGCAGTGATGTCATTTGGTCCAAACTCACTAGCAAGACTTGGCATCTTGTGTGAAATCCCAGAACCCAATTCATGGGAGTTGCTGCAGGACCTGAGAGACACGAGATGTTTTGATATCTTGAATTGCAGTTGTTTATGTCAAAATTCAGAAACAGCATAAGTAGTAAGATTTATTTGGAAAAAGAAATTCCTGTTGTATTTTATGACTTCAGCTCTGCTTCCTCTGTGTTTTTAGAAAATAGTGAGCTTTTACATTTCCTAATCTAAAATACCAAAAAAGACAGACAAATAATATAATTGTAATTTATGGTCAGTAAATTCTGTTGTTCGGTTATCATTAAGTATTTTGTGAAGAATTTTTGCTTTTTTACCAATCTGCTTTCAGTAGTGTGAAGGCTGTGGAGTTGTGAGTTTGGGTGTTGTGGTTTTAAAAGGGTGAATGTTTTTATCTTTTCTAGGATTTAGAAAATGATGTAGCTTTTCAACAGGCAGCAAGAACAAGTCATGGAAGAAGACCCCCTGTAAGTACTTCTTAAAACACTTTGCATTAACGTAGATCTTATTATGTAGAAACACTAGTAATTGGCACATACAGGTTTTAATTGGCAGGGGTTTTTGTTTCGTTCTTCTTTTTTCCTCACCCAGGTGACAGCCAAAATTCCTGGTACATCAAGTCCAAGACCTCTAGCTACTGGATTTGGGGCAGGTTTTTGTTCTGTTGTATCCTTAACGAAAATGTCATTTGCAAAATATAAATTTAATTTAATTCTACACACAAAGTGAGCCCTTCTAAATTAAGAATTTCATTCCAGTGAACTGCATCTATTAATTAGTTTTGATTCACAACGTTGCACTTGGTCAAGGCATGGTTACTGGTTGTTTTTCTTTTCTCCTGAACCATGCTGCAAATCTTCTGTACTGCATAAGGCATTAGAGTCCAAGATATTAATTGGGTTCACTTGCAGGGAGAACTCAATAGGTTGTTATTTGGGCTTGGGAAAGTTTTCTGGAAGTTAAGGTGAAATCAAGTCTTGAAGAATATGGGTTCTGAAACATCTCTTGCTGAATCAGAAAACGATTGTGTTCTTTGGTGTACTTAGATGTATTGATAAAATAAATCTGCATAAAAATACAACTTAAGATATTAATACAGTGACAGCTTTCATCAGCTCTACACAGAATTTTCCTGAAGTACTTTTTGTAAATTACTTGTTCAATTTCAAGGTAGCAATTTCAATAATTTAATAATGGAAAGTATGCTGCCTCAAATAATTTTCTCTGTATTTCTTTTTAAAAGAGCTGACAGAAGTATTCAAATACATAAAAACCTTTATTGTGAATTTGTGCTAACTGAGGTATTCAGTGTGTTCAAGTCTGCCAGGCACTGGCAATATACTGCATATGAGTAACATAAATAGGAACTTTGCTATGAACTTATGTGCGAATTAGCTCAACTTTTAAAATTTAGTGTTGAGAAGACCGTATGCAGGCTCCTTATGCTTTGTGAATGACAATTTCAAACAACTTACTTGTTTTTGTAGTCAAAGGCAACTTCAACTTCATCTATGGGAAGGCCCATGACAGGAGCTATACAGGTAAAAGTTCCAGTATTTACATTTTATATTCATTTGGAACAATGAATTTTTCTGTTAAGTGTTAGATACAAGTATTTAGAAGTTCATTGAATTAATACAAATTTCTAGTTTTAATTTGTCCTTTTTTGAACATAGTACTATCAGAAAGCATGAGGGTAGTGAATGTTTTATCTGAGGACAGATTTGGAAGCAGTAACAGTGTAGTACTTTCTAACACTTACTGACATGCAATGAACAATTTGTCACTAAAATAATACATATAAAATATATAAAAATTATGTAAAAATATATCATTATGTCTGTATTATCTACAACATAATTTTTAGTGAGATTATTTTAATATATCTTCTTCTTTATTTGAGGATGGGGTTTCTCGACCAATGACAGCAGTGCAAGCTGCAGGTTACACCAAAGCAGCTGTGAGAGGTATGGTTTGTAGAAAGTGCCAGCTGCCACAGGGAGATGTTATTTTGCAGTTTTCAGTATTCTGGTAATTTTTCAGGTTCTTCATTTGATCCTCTTGGCCAAGCAAGAGGTCCTGCTCCACCTCTGGAAAAGAAAATTTCAGACAGGTTTGTTCAGTTCTGCATTACATTCTTTCAAAGCAACAGAAGACCAATCATGCATAGAGTTTAAAAACATCGAGGCAGTTTCAAAATCTTGAGGCCAAGCTCTGAACTTGGTGGAATAATGCCACAAACATTTGTGCATGTGGCACAAGTGAAAGTCAGTGGTTAGCTGACTTTCAGGAACATCTGTGATTTCCTGTCATCTGAGATTTCAGTGATCTCTGGTTCTGACTGCCTCAGCAGCCTGCGTGTGGCTGTTGCCACACAAATGCTGTCATATGTACACAGAATTGTGCAGGATCATGGAATTGTGTGTGACAGGCAAGGAGCACCACGATTCTTGCAGATCTTTGGGAAGAACTTGGGGGAAGTTGCCTACTCTCTCCCTGTTCACTCTGAGCTTAGCACTTGAGCTGAAACTTGCAGGCTGGTGCGAATGTTGGGGAGTTCGCTCAGAAAATCGTTGAGCTTTCCAATACCAAAGTTCTGTTCCCCAAATGCAGCTCTATAGGAATAGGGAATCCTACTCAAGTGTTTGATTATTTAGCAGCAGAAAAGTTGAGAAGAACCACAACTTTTTGTTATAATCTGCATTTGCAAGCAATCCTTTAGAGTTATGTATGCAAATAAAGGTTCAATTAATTGCTTTTAATGTGATATTTCATTTCATTACTGTTTGATATGACAGCTCATCTATTGTTTTGTAGTTACTTCTCCTGAACAAATTTGGTACTCTTCTTGTCAGAGGATTTCTGTTTTCTTAGGTCTCTGTTCTCAGATTAAGAGTGTGAATTTGATATCTTTAGACAATCTTCTCTTGGCACAGTTTCACACAATAATTTCGTTGATGGGAAAACCAGTTAGTTGTGACATGTGATATGTCATTGTGTTGTTTTATTGGGAATATAATGTGTAAAAGCTTAGTGTTTGCAATTACATTACTTTAACTTGTTTTAATCCTTTTGTTGTTATTTTTATTTTAGTTTAGAAGAGAAGATGAGGCAATTGGAAAAAAAAGTGAATGAACTGGTTGAAGAAAGCTGTGTTGCCAATAGCTGTGGAGACTTGAAATTGGTAGTTTTTCTGAATTTCACTTCATTTCCGCTGTAATTTCTGTAGATAGGTGTTTCAAAGTGACTTGCAGTCAAATATTGAAAATTATTAAAATCGTTTTAATTCTAAATTTATTATGACTAGTGATAACCTTGCTTTGTTGAAAAAAGAAAGGTAGGAGCTGTATTTCTGGCATATATATTTAAGATTTCAGTGTCACAAAAATTCCCTTCCCCTTGTGTTCATTGACCTCTTCAGATGGGTGCAATGAATTAGTTGTACTGGCACAGTTCTGGCCCAGGCCAGCTAGCATTTAACAGTTCCTGGGTATGATCAAAGGTTCCCATGGATAAGGAACTATTTCCAATGGACAGTTTGAATGTATTTGTTCTGTTGTAGAGGATACTAGAGCACTGTTGTGCCACTGAGAAGTGGCTAGTTGACTAATCTATTTTGTTATTTTTTCCTGAGCCTCTTGCATGTATGGTCAAGAATACTCTTGATGTAAAAGGGTTGTTTCTTATGTAGATTGTATCAGACAACTCCAAGGGTCCTATAGGATGTTTGTTTTTGATAAGTCCAGCAGAATATCCATTTTCCTGCAAAAGTTGTCAAAGTTGTGAACTCGTCTGTAAAACAGCCGGGTTGGATTTTCCTTCTGTCATAAGGACTAGGGATCAAACTATATCATGAAGTACTTCTTTCACCACTGGCTTTCAATTAGCCACCTTGAGTAGTAACCGTAACTTTCTTGATCATTGCACCCTTGTGGAGACACACGGGACTGCTAATGGCACTTTCTAGACCCAAAGCAGTACTTGGGCAAAGGTTATTGGCACCAATCTGCAGAGAATTGTAATTGGGTACATAATTACACAGCTAAGCAGACCTAGGTAACTGTATGTCTACTTATTGCTAATTAAAACCTTTTGGTGAGTTTTTGGTGCTTTTTTCAGGCATTTGGTGCAGTCTGTAAACCAAAGAAAATAGACATGGATATATTCTCCTCATACTTGTTTTGAATGTATTTTCATCATCTTGAGCCAGTAAGATTCAAGGCACTGTTAAACTGTAGTATTTTGTTTAAGGCTCTGGAGAAAGCAAAAGAGGCTGGAAGACAGGAAAGAGAATTGTTGAGACAACGTGAACAAATCACTCCTCCAGAAAGCATCAACTTAGACCTCACTTACACAGTAAGTGCTTAGAAATCTTCAGTTTCTTCAGTTGACTGAGATGTTGCTAAAAAACCTCCTGAGCAGAAATGTGTTTCCTGAAATGTGTGTGTCTGTGCTACAGCGCTCCTGGCAGTGTACACAGGAAAGCCGTTCATGTCATCAAGTCCATTCCCTGCAATCTCAAATGCCATAGAGACCATGTAGTCTGTGTTAAGTGGAGAAGAATTTCCATGAATATGTATTCCAGATATTTACTCACACGTAAATCCTGCCTATCAAAATATAGCAGATGCAGACCCTGTATTTCAGAAATAAATAGCTTAGAGGATGTAATATGCCGAGAGGAGAAAACAAAACAAGAAAGATCAGATGCTGCCTTTAATTTGAACCATAAAGTGACCAAGGATGTGTTACATGAAGTAGGATATAGTAATATTCCTGAATTTTAAAGCAGGTATTTAGATTTGCATTCTGGCTTTCAAATAGTAATTTTTTTAAGGGTACAGCATGCATAAAAATCCTTGAGGGACATTTAAATTCATATTCCAGGTAGTGCTGTAGAGACAACTATGAACAATTAATATATTCAATTAGGCAGACCTGGTAACTTATTTTACCATGAAGGTCAGAGTAAAGCTGTAGAAAAAAATGCAGAGCTATTTTACCTGACACCAACAGAACTTCTGTTGTGAAACAGCAGTTTGGAAAAATTCTCCCCTTCTAAACTGAGTGACTACAGGCATTAGGACCATTTTCCACATGTTGGGAGTCATAAATTACACACAGTTTCTGAGAACTTTCTTATATGAATATTTTTTAATAACTTTACATTATAGCACTGTGTTTACTTAGGTCTAAGGCCCATGTAGCATAATTTTGAAGGCTAGTAATTTATATACAAAAATAGAAGAATTACCTAGAATAAGTAGCTTTTAAACTTGTTTCCTCTATATCTATATCTGTATCCTCTATATAAAGGTGAAATTAACTTGAAATTATCTACTATGAATTCAAGTTTATTACTGTTGAGAGGACAATATATTTTCTTGTACCTGTAATTCCAATTTTTCATAGGTTCTCCTCAATGTGGCCAGTCAGTATGCTGCTAATGAAATGTATGCTGAAGCGCTGACTACTTACCAAGTAATAGTGAAGAATAAGATGTTCAGCAATGGAGGTGGGTTTCATCCCAAAGTGCATTAAAACTGGTAGTCAGGCATTCAGTGAGGACTGCATCTGCATGGTGCTGATGCTCAGAGAATCAGCCCTCATGTCTGCCACTCAGAGTGGCTGACAGATATTCATAGTCTCTGAGAGCCAAATCACATTAAATTATACTGACTCCTGAAGCCTTTTCTTTCCACAGACTTAGCTAAACATAAAGACAAATACATAATTTTCTCCTGCCATACATGCTATGTGGTTTTCTCTAGTACTAATTTTTTCTCTTTTGACTTGGCCTTTCCCTCCTGAAAGCCTCTTTGCATATCTCTGAGACCCCTACAGTGTGTTTTTTTCAGAGATGCTTAATTGCATCTGTCTTCCTGGGTTTGACTGTAAATAATCTCCATTTCATGCCTCAATTCAAAGTCAAAAAGTCTCTCTCATCTTCTCTTGAGTTAAATTTACAGAAGGCACTTCTCTGCAGTGCTGCTTTAAAGGGACATTGCTATAATGAAGACAAAGTTATTAACAAGTTTTAGTCTGTCACTTTGAAACACTTTTAAAATGTTGTAACTCATTGACTCCTTTTGCTAGGTATACTGAAGGTAAATATGGGAAATATATATTTAAAACAACGGAACTATTCCAAAGCTATCAAATTCTACCGTATGGCTCTAGACCAGATCACTAGTTCCCACAAACAGATGAGGTGAGTTTCTTCTAGGAGGCATGGTTATGAAATACAAGTTTTACATACAGCATGATTTAGTTGTTAAAAATCCAACCTAAACCTGATTTCTTACCTAGGATAAAAATAATGGAAAATATTGGAGTTGCGTTTATTAAAATTGGCCAGTACGTTGATGCCATTTCTTCATTTGAAGAAATAATGAGCATATCCCCAAACCTGAAGGCAGGCTTTAACCTGATCCTATGTTACTTTGCTATTGGAGATGGTGAGCAAATGAAGAAAGCCTTCAAAAAACTCATCGAAGTTCCCTTGGAAGTGGATGATGAAGACAAATACATTTCATTAAATGTAAGTTGGAAAAAAATAAACTCGGTCTCTATACAGTAAATCAGGAGAAAGAGGGAGAGATACTGAATGCTTGGAGTGTACTGAATATAGAAATTGGTGTGTATTTAAGTATTTGAAATAACTTCTTTACCAGTATGCATTTAGTGTGGCAGTACAGCTCAGATGTGTAAAATAATGAGAGAACATTTAAATATTTTTTTCCTCAAAAGACATGATGTACATAAAACTCACACCACAAGATTGTCTTTGTAATGATTTTGTTGAAATTCATTTGGGCTTACTTACATAGCTCACTTACTGCTTTACCATCTTTATTTGTATAAAATTTTAATAAAATATTTATAAGGTAAAACAAAGGGAGCTAAACAATGAGTGGGGTAATGCAAATTTCGTCCAGTGAGTGATAATAAAACTTGTAATATTGTAGTGATACTTTACAGAAGAAAACTACAGTGTTATTTGCAGATGCTTATTTTAGTTGATTAGACTTTGTTGGAAACTGGACTTCCTTTGATGTTCCATGATGCTAAAGAGAGTAAAAAATAGTTAATACGTTTAGGGTCTCTTAGAAAAATCCTCTACAGAAAGATCAAACCTTTTACCTTCTCCTAGCAGTCTTTTTTTTCAGTGATTCAAATCTTTCAGTCCTAAAGATCAAATATTTACTAATCTTCAAACTGTTTGCAGCTTAAGAGTAGCTGTTGTTTCCTATTGTCATAGCATAAGGAAATAAAATTTAACATATGAAGCAAAAAGATATATTTAGTGATATATATGTATATATTTTAATACATTTTATATAAATTCTTATATTAGAAATTATATAAAAGGATCATTAAGCCTTTGAATTAATTGAGGGCTATGTCAGATCATTCATTGGAAGAAAGCCTTGAGCTTGCAGAAGTTATTTCTAAGGGTAAGCAAGCTTAGTTTTAACAGATACTCCAGTTCTCTTTTTTTTTATGAAGAGGTCAAAGAAAAGATCACAGTTTCCTTATGGTCTTTATTTTGCATAAATCTATGATCTGTCCCCAATAAACAAGGAAAGGGTGGCTACCTAGCATACCCTGCATACTGCTTTTAGAGATAAGAGATGTGTGATAGAAACTGTAAGATGATCATGCAAGTTACTGCAGTGAGGAGGTAGCACAAGTCCTCATCTGCTGAATAGCACAGCAGTTCAGCAAATGCTTATTTTTAAGCATAAGAATATTTTCACTGCAGCCTTCCTGGTCTGCAGCCTTACTGGTCTGATACACGACATGAACTACATCTGACATGAACAACCTTAATATGAGCTGTGACAGCACACATGAGCAGAAAAACAGTAATTGGTGGTTGTAATCCCAAATTTCAGAGTATACAGTTAGAAAACTGCTTTTAACCGAAGCTAGCTTTTTCAAATGTGGAAAGTAAGTGACATTATAGGCTATATATTTGACATCAATTTATGTTTGCAGTCATATTGTCTATAAAATAATGAAAATGTTTGTATGCTGGTATAATTTGCATTTGTTCTGTCCCCCTCCAGGATGATCTACATACGAATCTACTGATTGAAGCCATTAAAATTGACAGCTTAAGTAAAATAGAACGTGAGAGGTAATGGTGGACTCTGCTTTTTCTTGACTGTAGTGCCTTGAATTTTAGCTTCTGGAAGGATTATCAGTCTTGTCACCTGGCCACAGCTCTTGTTACAAAAGTGTCTTCCCAATTCTTAGGAAGGAACATGCTCAGAAGAACCAGTTGGATCTCTCAGTTTAATATACTGCCCTAGAGTATCTACCCCAAATGTTACAGGGTACACTGCTTAAAACTTGCAGCATTTGAGGTTTTTTAAAAAGTACAACTAGTATGCAGTGAAAGGAAAACAGAAAAACTAAGACCTTAATCAAGATACAGGGAAATAGTGGTAACAGGGAATAGGTTACATTGACTTCTGAGATTTGTGCTGAGTGTGGGCAGAAGCCAGAACACATTTTGTTTTGTTTTTCTATACATGTTTTTGAAATGGTGACGTAGAATTGTATGCAGATATAGAATGGTTTGGTTGGAGGGGACTATAGAGATCTGGTTCCAGCCCCCCTGCCATGGGCAGGGACACTTCCCAGTAGACCAGGATGCTCAGAACCCCATCCAGCCTGGCCTTGAAATGCTTCCAGGGATGGGGCATCCTCAGCTTCTCTGGGCAGCCTGTTCAAGTGCCTCACTGCCCTGAGAATGAAGAGCTTCTTTCATATTCTTGTGTTGTGTTTTTTGTGTTTCTTTTCCTTTAGGAAGTCCTTGGCAGAGGAATACATCATGACAGCTGCTAAACTCATTGCACCGGCAATCGAGACATCTTTTGCAGTGGGCTATGACTGGTAAGAGGCTAGTGGGGTTCTTTTTGTCTAAACTGTGTCCACTCTTGTGCTGGTTATGAAATCAGTTCAGAGATAGAAGCAGCCTGGGAAACAGTTCTCTGTGCATCTCAAACACAGCAACCAGGCTGTTTTCAGTTTGCTCCCTAACAAAACAAATCATTAGAGTGTGTTCTGCCTTTAAAAGTAATTTAACATCGAAAGCCAGCTCTTAATTATACATTTTGTGCTGTTCTGAATTCACACAAAAAATTCAATTGAATTTGAAAACTCAGTTTCAAAATGGAAAAGCTTTTGAAAGTCTCAGCAGACAAATGCTACATGGAAGGCAGTGATTACTAGTCTTTAAGGCTGAAGATAGCATAATGAAGACTTGGGGGGCTTAAGAAGTTTTGATCACTCCATTGAGTCATTATATAAAACACTGGAATCTAAATTGTAAGAAGGGTTTGTTTGAATTTTGTTTATGAACCTAATGTTTATAAATATAAACTTAATCTGCATTTCTTAAAACATTTATGCAAGTGTACACAGTGATAGGCTGCTGACTCAGTTCATCATTTAGACTTTATTTTTCATAGTACAGCTTAGCTTTTGCTTTCTGTAATATTTTTTACAGCAGAATACTCTTCTATTTAAAACAAATTCAATTAGACACACTTCCTATAATGACAGTAAAAAAATAATAGCATAACTTTTCCAAAATTTATTTTTAGTTTTTTATTATAAGGGCTTACTTTGATATTTTTTGTATTCTGTTAGTATTGGAAAATAATATGCGTGCAAATGAATGTTGTGTATTGCAGGCACAATATTATTATATTGCACTAACATATATGTTAGTGTTTGGGTAATGAATAATGTTTGATGGGAAGAGAGGGCTGTTCTTTACCTGAGGTTTATTGCCTGTTAGGATTATTCTCACATTTTGCAGGTCCTATAATTATAATTTGCTAGGAAGGCTGTTTATACTAACAGGAAACAATCTCTCACACAGACATGTGTTGTCTGCTAGAGTCCACAAGGTGGTGTTTGATGGTTTAATAATAATGATAATCTTATAATTTCCCTACTTCTGCCATTCTGAATCATCAGAATTTAATAATGTCTTGTGAAAAATTAGGTTGTTTTCTAATTTGTTAGCATGAGCAAGTCAGATTTGTTTGCTCTGTGTCTTGATTTTTGTTCAGAAGAATTTCAAAAGGTTGTAAAATACTCAGTTTTCTTAGGGCTATCCACAGAATACTTGTCATGGAGTAACACACTCAAACCTGTTCTGGCTAATTGAACAGCTTTTGCTGAGATCCATGGGATTGCTTTTTTTGTATCAGGACAGATTTACTCTTTGTTATTTTAAGCTGAGGTATTCAAGCCCAATGAAGAAGTTAAAGAGGCAGCTTGAGCTTAGTTTTTCTAATTATAAACTTTATTATGGGTCCTCTGAGTATTAAATGTACTTTCAATCAAATTCATTTTATTTAGAGAATATTCTTCAGTGTTCATAGAAGTTACTACTTAAAATGTGGCATAACACTGGGACTATTCTGTCATAGAAAATAAAATTATATTTAAGTAGCTGACTTAAAACAAACAAGAGTCAGCAGAGATACTGTAATTAGGGTAGGTTATGGGACTGAAATATTCTTACAAGCATTTTTACTCAGAGTGCTCTTTACCACTGTGAAGAAAAACTAGCTAAGAAAATTAAGTTCAGAAAGCAAATTAGCTGAAAAAGAAAAGTAACTTGGAGGCATTTGCACAGATGCATTTTGTTTATCTTCATGGCTTGCTTTCTGTTGCAGGTGTGTTGATGCAGTGAAAGCTTCCCAGTATGTAGAGTTGGCCAATGATCTGGAAATAAATAAAGCCACTACTTACTTGAGGCAACAGAATTTTAACCAGGTATAGTAACTTTTCACATTAGTACTTTTTAATACTGTATTTGCAAAGATACCTTTGTTAGCCACAGCATATTTTTCGGCAAAGGAAAGTGTAATTTATGCAAACAATAATTATTTTGATGCTGATCAGTAAAATAACTTTATAAAAACACTGGCAAGAGACAAGTTTTATCTAAATGAAACTTGTGCCATGGAAGTTAGAGTGAATGCAGTGTATTTCAAAATCAGAACATCTAAGTGTGGTTTTCTTCACTGGGTGTCCAAGCTGTCATTGCAGTTAGTGGAACTGAGGTCAGTACAGTCAATAGAGCCTAAAAAGCCTTTTGCTAACCTGGGGATGTTTTCATTAATATGAGCTGAATCTTTCTCTCAGTTAGGTTGACTATAGTACCAGAATACAGGCAGCTGCACCTGCTATGTATAGTTAACTCTATGGTAGTTTTTTGTGATTTCCAGTTACTGTTCAGTATCGGTTAAAAAACCTAAAATGGCTTCCCAGAGGTAAAGTGAGATACAGAGATGGTTGGTGATGTTTTCTGGAGTATTTCAGTGGGGGAGAGGGAAGTGTGTTGGAAGTTAGCAGTATGGGGAGAAGAACTTGGATTATGTGACAGAAGACCTTTAACCTGCACTGGAACCACTTAGAATGGGACTGCAGAATGGTGATTGCAGAGCATCTTTACATTTGTTTTGTTGTAATAAAACTGCAGCTGACATTTACATTCATCCTGTCTGTCTGTTGTTCATATACTTCCTAACTCACCAACTGCTCAACACACGTTTGGCTGAATAACAAGAATGGAAACCTTTTGAAATACTCCGTTCCAAGGCTGAAGTTTTATTGTGTCTTTTTTTTTAAAAATCCCAACAAACTAAAATAGATTTCTGCTGTTACAACAATGGGCTTAAGTATGGGTTCATAATAATGAATATATTATTTTAAAGTACTCCTTGCATATAAAATATAAAATAAAATTCAAGTGAAATGTTATAATGATATATAATTTTATAATTATAACCATGTTATATTTAGTTGTGTGTGTAAAATATTTTGAATTTTTTTTAATATCAAAGAAAAACTTTGAAAATTAATTTAAAAACAAAATTCTGCAGGTTAACCATGCAACTTCTTAGCGTCTCTGGCACACCCTGCTAGAGTCAGACAAACTGTTTTGAAGTTTAACTTCTGTAAGCAAATAATATAGATACACTGGAAGCAAGTCACAAAGAGGAGTTTGGATAGTCTGTGTTTTGATTGTTGAACCTAAGTAATTGTTTGGATTAAAAAGTTAGAAGTTCTTTAGAAATATTTAAATTTAACTGATGATGCAGTGCTACATTACAAAGACAAAAGGGATTTTGCCTATAGATTTTCATCCTAGGGCTCATAATTGCTGAATTGGTTCAAGAGACCCACAAGATAATTTACCAGTATATGAATTGTGTTCAGACTCATGTGAACTTCTCATTATACTTGAAAAGGGCATTTCTGCCCAGTCTTTGTCATCCAAGGTCCCATTTAGCAGTAAAAGCAAAGGTAAATAAATCGGATACAATTGGAAATGGCTTTTCAGAAAGTAACTTTGAACTGTAAAACTCTAAATTTACCAAAAGTTAATTCCACGAAGAAGCAAATTTCCTTAATAGCAGAGTGCCTCAGATATAGTAATGTTACATCTGGAAATATTTGGGATCATTACCTTTTTGGAGAAAGTCACAAATATATATACGTGAAAAGTTTAAAAGTATCATAGTTAATATTCATATATTTCTAAGACCACAAAATCTAGAGCCTAACTTTTGAAATGCTTTTCTTGATTGAAATTGATGCATTTTTAAAGAATTTTTATTAAAAGAATATTAGGATCATTAATAGTTCATAGTTCTTGGGTAGAATGTAGTTGACTAAATCTCTGAACTACATATAGCTGTATATATTCTGTCATTTTGCACATCATAAATACAGTTGTGGTTTTTGTGTAGAGTAGCTGTGAAATCTATGTATGACAGACAATTAAAATTTCTCCTTTTGTTTGTTTTGGCATTTGACATACAGTGTCATGCCTTTGATATGTAAACACCAACTTAAAGATTTCATGGAAAGGAGGAAGGAAACTTTTGAATTGCTGATGTTGATGGTTAAATTGTGGTTGCCTCATCTTTGTTGAAATAGACAATGGAACTGGGCTCACTGTGATATTCTAACAGATTGTGTTTTTAGAAGAAATATTTAGCATAAGGGAGACAGATTTATTTTATAATTTAGTCTGCAGTTACAAATGTTTTTTCCAAGAAAAAGCTGCCTTTTATATGAGAGGGATTTTTGTAGTGTACGTGCTATAAATATGCTCTTTTTTTTCTGTAAGCATCTTTAGTTTGAGGTTTATAAAATTTGGTTTTCATGTTAAAGTTTTGAAATAGATCTTCTGGCCTCAAACTTCACATTGAGTACTTCCTTAGGTAATTGTCATCATCTTATTATGCAAAACAAAGGCACATTGAAATCCAGTCCTACACTATGGTGTGTATTTTTTTTATATAGTGTGTTCTTTTTCAGCTTTTTAATTAGGGTTTTATATCAGTTCATTTGTGTTCACTTAAAGAACAAGAAAGAAGGTATGAGAATTTTTATTAGTTGACTAGATTAAAAGCAAATGTCCTAACATTGTGTTTTGTACATACAGAATTGTCAAATACCTGTAGTTCACAGTAGCCTTATCTAATCTAAATTTTGGAGTTAATGAATAGCCAATATTACTGAAATTTTGTGATGAAAATTAATCTTGTATAAATACAGTTATACTTTCGTGTGGACATGCTCACAAGTGTGTGTTACAAGCTCTAGTAATTATCATGTATATGGCTATACGAGTTGATAATTTCAGCTGTTTGTTACTGAGAAGTTTATCAATGTTCTCTTGAAAGGATTTTGGAATAAATTCACTTCAGTGTGAAGTGACTTGTTTCCAAATTATTTCTAGGCACTGGAGACTTTTAAAATGTTTGAAAAAAAGGATAGCAGAGTAAAGAGTGCAGCTGCAACAAACCTTTCATTCCTTTATTATTTGGTAAGTGTTTGCTTCAACAAAAGTAGTTAAGAACTGCAGTTTATGTAGCAACCTCTGTATTTTTGTAGCAATTTTTGTGTCTGCCTAAATAATCTCAGTAAACAAGAAGAAACTGCACCTTAGAGTAGTTAATCAGGCACAGCAGTTGCCTTTGTGCACTGTTGATGGGAAGAGTGGGATAGAGCCCCAGGCCACAGAAACATGCCTGCAGTTGGATTTGTGCAGAAGCTCAGTAGCTGGGTTTAAAACATTGGCCTTGGGAACCCTGGCTGAACTTCAGGAACATGTGAAATATGTAACTTAGGTAGGTGTGTTTGTGTATGAAGTTTGTAGGGTATGGATTTTTAATTTTTTTTAATAAATGCTGCTTTATTACAACAAAGAAAGCTGCAGACTGAATGGGACAGAGTGGCAAGGCGTCTCAAGTGTTATCTAAAACCTGAAAGAGATGATCTACCTTATGCAAATATATAAGAAATATTTTAGGACTGAATAATGGGGTGGTTTTTCATCCTCAATCTCCTGAAATTCCTGTAAGAAGCCACAGCTGCAAGAAAATTATCTGACAAACGACTAATACAATATTTGTTTTGTTCGTGTAGGGGAATGAATTGGAACAAGCAACTAACTATGCAGATTTAGCTGTAAATTCTGATAGGTACAATCCAGCAGCTCTAACTAACAAAGGAAATACTGTTTTTGCAAATGGAGACTGTGAAAAAGCAGCAGAATTTTATAAGGAAGCTCTCAGGAATGATTCCTTATGCACTGAAGCACTTTATAATCTTGGTAAGTCACAGATGCTATTGTGATTTAGCTTTTGACTGAAGATAACACTAGTGTTTCTGAGAATCTGTCTTTGAAAGTCTTCTTATAGAAATATGTGTGACTTATTTATTACTTTATTGAGTAATTTATGTTATGGCAAAGTATTAACTTGTACTACCTGTGTGTTCTGCAAAAAAAAAAATTCCCAGTGTTAACTACATAATTTAGTAACTGCAGATGAATAAGTTACTTTGAAGATTAAGAAAGTAATACTATCTACTAAAAGGATACCAGTTTCAGCATTATTAAACTATGAGAGTCATTCTCTTCTAAGAGCCTTGCCTTTCCCTCATACATCTTGTTCAGAAAATGAGATTACATAAGTTCTTGGTCTTTGATTGGGTTCACGTTCCTTGTATTTATCAGTTTGGTAGGTCATGCTGGCTGATAAGAATTCTGTGCATGGTTCTCACAAATAGAGAGTCCTTTAAAATCAAGACAGGTACACTTGGCTCCACGTACTGAGTTCTCATTTGACTTTTCTTGGTTATTCTTTCAGTTAATATGCTGAAGTAATCAGTTCCTCATTATGTTAATACTGTAACTTTTATTTTTTAGGTTTAGCCTACAAGAAGTTAAACAGGATAGATGAAGCCTTGGATTGTTTTCTGAAACTCCATGCAATCCTTCCAAATAGTGCGCAAGTCCTTTACCAGCTAGCAAGCATGTATCTTTTTCTGGGTTATGATAAGGCATGGTGGCTTTAGTAAACTCATTTAATCCAAAATATGTGTTTCAATCATGTCAAGGTGATTTAGAAATTTACTATGGTGTCCATTATAGTAAGAATGGTTTACTAGCTGATATTTGTGAGAAAGATGAGACCAGAACTTAACCCTTATTGAATATTTCCAGTGAAGCAATTGAAGAACATTAAGACTGTCCACATTGCAGGGATTAGATTTACACTCCATATTAAATTGTGTCAGGGAATATTTAAAATGTTTTATTATAAAAATAATGTGGCAGACATAAGCACAATTAAGTAAAATATTTAAGAAAAAAATATATAGCTAATAAATGTGAAGTTCTGTTCTGAAAGCTGTTTTCAGATTAGTTAGTGTATGTGTAAGAAAATAATTGTCTCCCAGCACTGCAAAAGCTCAACAGATTGAAAAGCTGAGGGAAGAGATTGGCTTTGCACATCACCAGTGATATTCTAAACTATGAACTTCTTTAACAATGCTTCTGAGGACATCCAGACTGTAATAAAATCTTGCCCAAGGCAGAACAGATTCCAGTTGATGTACTACAATTTTAAGACTAGTGTAGGTAATAAAAATGTATTCTAGTCAGTAAAATAAGCAACCTTCAAAAATCCGAAAGGGCTCTGATCTCTATTTCACTTATAGCCCCTTTACCACAGCATAAATGCCCTGAAAGCTCCGAGTGTCCATCTGGAGACGAGTTTCTCTGCTCCAATGCTATGTAAAACTGCTTTCCACCAATTATCAGAAGCTGCATCCTACCTGCATCAGGTAGGATGCAGCAGAAACTGAAAAAACAGGTTGGGCAGTAGGTCCAGCTGACACTGCTGCAGAGCTCTGAGCCATTGTGCCATTCAGGAGGGAAGAGCACACTGCAGGCTGAGTTACAGCTGAAACTGCTCTTCTCTGGACCAGAATAGTCTGGGCTGTGCTCCTTGGAAATACAGCAGAATACATACAGCAGAAAACGCCCCTGCTGGCAAAAAGGTGTTCTTGGGAATAGCAGTTTTACCTAATGACTTTAGAACAAAATGCTGTTAGTACAGAAACTAGCCAGGTTGTAAAGGCTGCAAATAAATGGCTAGGTTTTCACACTTCATTCTTATAAATGAGGAAGTCAAAGTGAGATTAGTGGCAAAGAGAGAGGACAACTGAGCCCAAAGTTCTATTGAGTCCAGCATGGTTCTAAGGTGAAAGAGCAGACAAAGTCTCTGAATACCTTTCTTCTAGCATAACAAAAATACTTTCTGATATGATTGAAATTACGAAAACAGTGTGGAAAAAAAAAGTCATTGTTTCTCTACACTACAGTGACTGGTGTAGTGTTCAGCATATGGATTGCATTAGGTAAAGTAGTAGGGATTTTGAGTAACTCAAACTACTACTGGCATCAGTCCTTGACTGGGGAAAACTCAGATATCAGATCATGGAAGATCCCAATCAAGCCATAGAGTGGCTGCTGCAGTTGATCAGTGTGGTACCAACTGATCCACATGTACTTTCAAAGCTAGGGAATTTATATGATACTGAAGGTGATAAATCCCAAGCTTTTCATTATTACTATGAGGTACTTGCTCTTATATTGCTTTTTCAATGCACTTTGTCCTTAGTAAATTTTGCCATAGGTTCCTGAATCAAATTAACAATTGATTAATTTAAATCTTATAAAACGTCATTCAAAAAGAAGATAAAAAAGAAATACTGGGGGAGAGTTAACAAAGTCTGATTTTTTAGTCAGATCCTAAGGAAATACATAGGCTATGTTTCCATGTGGATATTTGCCTCAGACTTTCCATTTTGTTTAATGTAGTCATTATTTACATTGACCTGTAATAGTGTTAATTTAAAATATAGCCTGGGACAAAATAAAATCTGGATATAATAGAAGTAATTTCAGAGGTGTGTAATGTGACTGCATTGATTGGAAACTATAATAGATACGGAGATACATATATATTGTGTTTTGTTTATGTTTGGATGTTTTTATATATATTTTAACAGTATGGCTATACATTATGTATACACAGTTGTCTAATAGGCAACTTCTTTCATTTCAGACTAGCTGTACGACTGTCCATAGTCTGTAGAGGTTCTTCTGTGTTAGAAACAAGAATCAGACAGGAAGTGTCTGATGCAGTCTGAGAGTTCCCTTTCTTTATCTGTGCAAAGTGAGGATGGCCAAAGGCTGTGTTGCAGTCTGAATTACCAGTTGAGTTGTGCTTGATGATAATTTTGCTGCCTATTTCAGAGGGAATGTCTAAAAAGCTGAAAATGCTGTTCATGTAGTTATGTATAGAAAGGAGTGCTTTGGGGTGAGTTTTCCAGCAGACTGTGTGAGCGTGGAATTGTACACTTATCAGTTGGCATTGTTTAACGTTTTAGGTAAATTATTCATACATAGATGTGATTTAAGTAAATGTTTTTGCTGTTGCAAGCTATTTAAAATAGTATGTCAAATAAGTCTAGGTGGAAAATGTGACAGACTCATCTTGGGTAACTTCTAAAAAGCATTCTGCAGTTAAAAAACTTGGCATGTTTTCTTTTTTTTCTCCCCACCAGGATCACTTAGTGCAGCACACTATTTCCATCCGTTTATATTACATGTTTTGGGCATCTGGAGAATCAAACACTTGAATAAGATACTCCAGAAGCAACATAAAGATGTTGTTTATCACTAAAGTTGTGTGGTTTTTCTCCTCTCCTCTTTTGGCAGTCCTACCGGTATTTCCCTTCCAACATTGAGGTCATTGAATGGCTTGGAGCGTATTACATTGACACCCAGTTCTGTGAAAAAGCCATTGAGTACTTTGAAAGGGCAGCACTTATCCTGTAAGTAGTTACTATTTTATGCCTACTCAGATTTCTGGCTAGACATCCATCAGTATTCCTAGAGATAAATCAGCTGGATAACTTTAATACCATAAACTAACAGCAGGGTTAAGAATATTTGTGGTATCTTTTAATTTGCTCAACTTTCTGTTCATTTACACTGTGGTTTTGCTCTTACTGTGCATTTTCAGTGTTAAACAAGATCCTCCATTGGGCCCAAGATAATGTTAATTATTAGAACCTATTTTTCTTTATTATCTGCCATTAAACACAACTATGAAGTGGAGAACAATTCTCCAAAGCCACCAAGACATCTTTCTCTGTGGCTTTCTGTGAAATATTTCCTTTCTGTTGTTTTGTTATGTGGCGAGGATTTGGTGGTTTAGATAAATGAGTGTTTTAGCTGATCTTGCTGCATTTCCTTTTTTCATATAACTTCTACTTCCATCAAATAAGGCATGTAAGTAAACAAAAACCTGCAGTACTGTACTACCAGTAGTCAGTGAAAATAAACTGACAGGCTAAAGTGATCCTGATAAAGATGTTTGAGTTATACTGAGTTCAGTTCAACAACTTACTGAAATTGTTCTTTAGCAGAATATAATGCATTTAAGTAAGTATATAGGCCATATGCTTTATTTTAGTTCAGAAAGGGACCTTAGTAGAGAATTATTTATAAATAAAATTTGGTCAAATCTAAATTTGTAATCCAGAGTTCAAAGACAATTCTAAAAATACACACATACTGTCTTTTTATGCAGAAATGAATATTTGTCTATAGGTTCATGAAGAATTTCATGTTAGTAGATTAATTAGAATTCACTCCCAGCAAGTGTGTATTTCTTTATTTTGTGTTTTAGGAAAACTACAAAAAATTAGACTAAGCAAAACTCTGTTACTGCTTCTCTTGTAATTATCTAAAATTTGACTTTATTTTTGTTCTGTGAATCTGAATGACATGTATGTACAAGACAGCATGTGAACAAAAAATTTGTACAGCATAATTTAAGGAAAAATGATACTGTAAATAGGTTGTCAAAAGTTCAGTAAAAAATCCTAATTCTAGCTTTGAGATGCTTAGGCTAAAGTAGACATTAATTACAGATGAGAAAATCTAAGGTCTAATTAACAATTAAAATTGAAAAAAAAAATAGAGGAAAGTAGACGTCACTCAAATGGTGGTATATTTATAAAGAAATAGAGAAGTAGATTAGACAGAAATACACAGGAGAGAGTTGACAGAAATCCCAGTTCACAGATTTGCCAGGATTTTTTTTCCTACAAATACTGGCTATCCTAAAAAATCATATTTTAGTCAAGCTATGAGATTGTATATGCTGGCATTCACGGCCTTCTTAGAAAATTTGGAAAGAAACAGCTGAGAATAAAAAGAATTATTTCATAATCTTGTTTTGGCAAAGATTTACATATTTTGTGCTTCATGTAGCACTCGCTCCATGCATGAAGTATGTGGATTGTAAAGTACTTATGAAGAATTGGTGTATTAAATTCTTCAGTATTACTTGTAATCTGTCTGTAATACAGAAAAATTATTTCTCTGTGGGAGGAGATTTTAATAATAGATATCAGAGCATAAATATTTTGCTGTTTATTTGGTATTAAAAATAGAGACTAGATATCCTAATTGGTAAAAATGTAAATATAAATTGCTACTAATTTTAAATAAAGTTGCATTTTAAAATTTTATTTTAACAGTGAGCAGCATTTTTTAATTTAATTGTTCAGTGCATTCAGTGTTTTAATCACAGTAACTACTTTATAAATTGCATTCTAAGATAACATGTTAGACAATGAATTGGGAAACAGTTCTTTCCTATTTTATTTTCCCTAGCATGCTGAAATCCATCATTAATAAAAGGAGTTAGTACAGTTAGTACTTGCTGCTGACAATTTATTCTCTCTAGAGTTTTCATACTGAGCTGTGTAATAAATTCAGTTATGGTGTGTGTTTGGCTGCCTTTCTTTGCAGGAAACACATTCAGCTGAAACTAAAAATGTGCAGCATTTGTATTTCATGAACTTGCTCGGCAACTACCAGGCAGACAGGTTGCTTAGAGTTAAAAATGGCCTGTGCTATGATTAGAGAGGAAAACTGAAGAGGATAAGTACAAAATTATTCAGAAAATGTTAACTTACAGCACCTTTTGGATGTGCTACTATTCAATTGTAAGCCACATGTGCAAAGTGCTTTGGCTTATAGAGGATGCTTACACTGTTAACATGAAAATTTTCTAATTTTCACATTATCAAGGAAATAGTCCAATAGTTTTATTGTACGTGCTCAAGCATCTCAAATATTCTTCTGACCATACTGTCACCATTATGTGCTAAAAAGAGAAGGACAGGCAGCAGCTAGGACATCGAGGTGATAGCACAGAGGAGGAGCCAGAGTTCAAAGCTGCAAGTAGAGATTGTGCTTCCTGGCAGGAATCCCTTGGGTATGCCATCCCTAATGGTGGGCCCTCCTCAGAATACAGCTTAGAGATTTGTTCCTCCCCCACTGCATGGTTCTGTATGTCTGACAAAGGGTAGTGGTTCACATGTCAGGTCTGCCAGTTGTGTTGGGCACAGAATCATGAGCCCGACAAAAACTCTAACGTGGGTCTGAAAAGGAGTGACATGGAGTCCTGGAGACTGGTGTGTGAATTGTGTGTGAGCTGAGCAGGCTGCCTTCTTTCTAGGAAGGCTACGTGCTAGGTGAAAATTGAATAGTACTTAAATAGTAGGCCTTTATCAGTGCTTTGCAGATTATTTTGCTTATTCATTGTTGGGCAGTGTGCATGGTTTTGTTTTATTTATATGCAGGCCAACAGAAGTGAAGTGGCATCTGATGGTTGCCAGTTGCTACAGGAGAAGCGGTAAGTTCTGTAACTTTTTTGTAATTGCTTGCATGTTTGTAACTTTTTTTTGTGATTCATTGGGGTGGTTCAGCTTGAAGAATAATGAGAGGGTTTCATGGGAAGGATGGAGACAGACTGGGGTCTGCAGTTCCAGGTCATGGAGCAATGGTTTTAAACTGAAATAGGGAAGACTTACACTGGGCATAAGGGAGAAATTCTTTATTGTGAGCATGGTGAGAAACTGGAACAATGGTGTCATAGAGGAAGGTCAAAAAAAAACCAGCAAAAATTGGGAACCTCCTCCTCATTAATTATTATTTACAAAGTAATTTGTACTGTTTTCAGATGCTCTTAAATTTTACTATCCATTAGTAAAGAATGTTAAGTTTGGTCTTATCAAATTTGCAGTATTAAATTATTTACACTAACTAAAAAGATGAATTGATGTTAAAGTGTTCCAATTTCTCATCAAATATTCTTTTTTATGTTTGAATATGTGGATAAGAGATGTTTGTTTTGTGTGCAGGCAACTACCAGAAAGCTCTGGAGAAATACAAAGTTATTCACAGAAAATTCCCAGAGAATGTTGAATGTAAGTTGGTTCATTACATTGTGCAACTATCAAAGGAAACTTTGTTACATTGAATAGGTGTGTTGGTAATCCCATGATGTATTTTTCGGATGAAAATACTTGCATTAAGAAACATTTTTATTCATGCTAATGCTGCATGGTTTTTGTGACATCACTGATGGGTGATTTAAGAAATATGAGGGTAATGCTGAAGAAGAGCGACGAAAATAAACTTTAACTGAGTTGCATTGGATGAGTTCTTTCTCATATATACATCCTAGATTTTATAAATATGTTACTTATTTAATCTTTCTAATGAAAAAAATATGTATTTGTACTTCTAGTTCCTGCTAGTTGAAACTCCTGCTGTAAATTTCCAGATACGAGAACATTTTATTGCTAAGTTTTATCAAAGTCAGGGTTTCTAAAAACACGCAGAAGGTGAAATTTTGTTGCTGGGTTTTTTCTGTAGTTGGTCACCCAGTCTCTGGAAAATCCATAGAGGATTTCACACTAAACTGTGAGAAACACAACATTGAAGAGTAAGACATTTTGCAAAATCAGTCACACCTGTACTCTAAATAAAAAAGCCCTGTAGAAAATAAGAGTTGTCAGTGGTTATGTAAACATTCTCTCTATCCCACACTGTGCCTCACAAATTCCAAAATACAAGGTTGTCGCCAACAAGTCTGTGCTTTCAGATGCAATGTGGGAAGAAAATTCATTGTGTTTCATTTCAAAATTGTATCGTTCTGTTTTAACAAATCTATTGCTTTTTTAAAGAGGAGTCACAGCTCTCTTGTACAAATGAAATTCAGTGCTGTAAGTCCTCAAATTTATAAGCAAAATATCATGTTCCTGTTTGGTCACACATATTTCAGAGGGGCATTTATGAAATCTTTTAGAACGCAAATACGTTTCTGAGTGTAGTTTCTGCAAATTTCACAAATGGGGCAGGAGTTAGGCAAGACAATTTAACTGATTTAAGTTTTCTGCTACTGAAACAATGGTTCATCCCTCCCTGATCAGGGGCTTCCTAAACCAGCAGAAAACTAACTTAGCACAAAATTAAATAACGTGTTTGTGAAAGCAGTCTGGAGAGACTGGATCGTGTCCTGCTTGTTTCTGCTTCAGGTCTTTGAAAGGAATGTTGACAAACACATAGGAATACCAACAGTGTTTTCAGAGTTTGGTAGAATGTCTCAGGAGAATGTTTTTTAGGGATTCTTCTGGTTCAGTCATAGAATTACAGTTGATTTTCATGTCAGCTTTGTTGGGTTTTTTTTAATTCTATAAATATTACTCTTTAAAAATTAACCACAGCCAGAGGAAAAAAACATTTTGATTCACTTGGCATTTGCAAAATTGTTTTCAACAAAATTCTCTTGATAGGAGCTCCTCAGAAATATCTTAGTGTAATTTCTATGCTTTCCAGCTTCCAAAATGTTTTGCAAATGTCAAGAGTTCTGAGCCAAATTAGTTAGCGTGCCTTTTACCTTCCACATAAACTGATGGTGTTTGTGCTGTTCATGGATACAGACACAGAGAAAATGTTGAATTACTTGCAAAATACCACAACTTGTATAGTGATACTGGGCTGGAGTCCCCTTGTTTGCAGTTATTTGCACTGTTTGACATTCTCCATGTCCAGTTGTGTCAGGGTGCACTTGTAGCTTGACCTGCTTGTAAGTCTTTTTCTGTCAATGCTTTGCTTTCCAATTAGGCCTCCGATTTTTAGTTCGTCTCTGCACAGACATGGGGCTGAAAGAAGTCCAGGAATATATAACAAAGCTCAAGAAAGCAGAAAAATTAATAGAAATTAGAGAGCAGGTATGTTTATTTCTCTGTGTATTATACAGTATTGCTACAGATGTAGATGAAGCTGAAGCAGTGTTTATGATACTTCAAGATAAAATGCATCTTTAGCTTCCTGGTTTACAGAAGCTTATGTTTTGGGGGTTTGGGAGGTTTAGTTTTAAATTACTGATCAGTCTTGCATCTGTCTGAATAGTTTCTGAGCACCAGGTGTTCTGTGATTTTTAAATACTAGTGAAAGATGGACTATGTGGACATGATGGGAATGCTGGAGCCACTCGCATAATTCAGTGTCTGTGGAATGTCGTCTTTCCTACTTACTTGCCAGGTTTTATTTAATACTTCAGTGTATCTATGATCCAAGTAATAAAGCAACTATAGGGAGAGATGGGAAGCCTAAGAATTTGTCCGTGTAGAAGAACTCAACTCCTTTTTACTTATTTATATATATTTGTGCTACAAAACTGCAGTGTTGACATTTTAAATAGGTAGAAGTAAACAGTTGGTGTGAGTACCAATTTTTAAACTAAAAAAAAAAAAAATTCCATGGAAAAGTAACAGGCTGTGAAAGGTATGAGATCATAACTTGTGTTCTGTTCAGAAGAGTGAGCTCAGGTTTGTGTGTGTGTGCACTCGTGCATTGTTTTCTTGCTATTCTGGTGATAAAATAAGATTTTAAAATTAAAACCAGCTGCTTGTTTCAAAAGCATTATCCAACATGTTGATCTGCAAAGTATTCAAGCTTGCTTTTCCTATCCAGAGAGTTGCCTCAAAGCTACATAGTCATATTAGGATACATGAAGTCTTAACTAATATACTCTGCTCTTAATAACACTTATTGGTCCCTTTTGATGCCAGATGATGTGCACATGCATTCTTAGCTACTTCTGCTTAAGTTCCAGGGAGCCTGAGTATGCACATGAACACTAGGACACTTTGAAAATGAAACTCACAGGGGGAAACTCTGACTGAAGGATTCCAGCTTCACGCTACAACCATACTTTGAGGGGCTATCTGAAGTGTACTGACTGGGTTTTTCAGTAAATGTAAAATTCAAAGCACTTAGGAAAATGGACAAAAGAAACAGTCCACAGCTGTAGTGGGATTGATATTCCTCCATGTCTCCCCATAATTGTATCAGTAAGCAAAACAGATGACCAGGTATAATGACGAGATATTCTGCAGAACTCACAATAAAAGATTCATTGAAGTGTGCTAAACAGGCTTTGCTTGGTTTCCCGTCACTTCAATGCCAGTGATACAGACCATTCATTGCAGTAACTTTCATTTCCTCAGTGCTTTACTTCAGAAAGCTCACCAACAAAACCAGTTAAAACTCGATTATTTTACAGTTGATTAGAGAAAGAGAGGTCCCTGGAGAAGGAAAGGTTATTTCCTTGCACATAATTCTGGCCTTTTCTTTATGCTGAAGGCATTAATTACAGATGGGCAAATGTCAAGGACTTTAAAGAAAACACCTTTTTTTCTTTAAGAAAGTTAATATTTGAATATAACTTTTAAAAAACTATAAATTGTCGTATCTCTTTCTGTTTATTTATATGGCAAGCAAGAGCTTTCCCAAACATATTTCTGTACTTTCTGGTGAGGAAGAGGCTACTGATAGAGTATTTAAAAGTTTAAATTTTCTAAATACTTAAGATTTTAGTAACAGAAAATTTATTAAACTAAAAAATATAAATTATGGGTTTTTTTCATTCTGACTTCATTGTATTAAGGGAATTCATTAAGCCATACCTGAATGACAGAAGTATCTGTGAGATCCAACACAGTCTTGCACAAGTTATTGCACAGTTGTAACTATTCAGGCTTTAAGAGTGACCATAATTCAGCCATGATGTGGAAGCTCCCTCTGTGTTTTGTGTTTCCATATTTCTGTTTAGGAGTGTGGTGACTGTCCTGTCACAGCACTAACCTTGCAGAGCAGGATCATGGAATGGTTTAGGTTGAAAGGAACATGTAAAAATTATCTAGTTTCACCCCCCTGCTGTGGGCAGGGATACCTTCCACTCTCAGCTTGCTGAAAGGCCCATCGAACCTGACTTTGGACATTTCCACAGATGGGCATCCACAGCTTCTCTGGGCAACCTGTTTCAATGTCCCACTATCCTCAGCTTATTTTTTTCTCCTTCTCTACCCTTTCTGAGTTTAAAGCCATTACTCCTTGTCCTGTCACCACAGGCCTTCGTAAAAGGTCTGTCCCCATCTTTCTTTTAAGACCCCTTTAAGTATTGAAAGGCCACAACAATATTTCCCCAGAGTCTTCTCCAAGCTGAACAACTTCAGCCCTCTCAGACTGTCTTCACTGGAGAAGTGCTTCAGCTCTCTTTCCATGTTCATGGCCCTCCTCTGGGCCCTCTCCAACAGGTCCATGTGCTGACACTGGATGCCCCAAAACAGGACACACAACTCTAGAGTCTCAGGAGAACAGAGTAGAGCAAATGTGTCTAGAACAGATAAGGTTTCTATGATGATACTTTTAATTAGTCAAAGCTTTAAGGTAGATCTGCGTAAATATTTCCTCTAGTGTTACCCAGAAAAGGAAAAAAAATTAATTCAGCCTTTGGAATAAGCCTGATTATATTGTAATTTAAACTAAACCATTTTTCATTTAAGCAGATAAAATGAAATGCACTAAATTAAAAAAACCCAAACAAGCCCCAGACAAACACTCCTCTTGCCTTTGTGTCCCCTAAAAACCACTGCCAATAATAAAACTAAAACAGGTTTCTTGTCAGTTCTGTCAACTTCATTCCTGCAGACAAGCCAGTGTTTCCAGCCTGAGTAAGCTCTGAATGGGAGCAAAATTCTGCCCCTGTGGTTCCAACTATACTCTCTTCAGAACCTCTGAACTCTGATGAGTTGCTTTCTACTCCTTGCAGTTCCTTGTCTTGGCAGGACATGTTCCCATCTCCTTCTGGTTTTCCCCTCTGCTACACTCAGGAAACTTTCCAAGTTCCTCCCAAAGGAAAGGAACAGCTTCTGCTCCCAAGGAACCCACTGCCACAGTTTTCTTAAAAATTAACACTGTTGTAGTTGGTAAAGGAGCAAAGACTCTAAGCAAAGATGTTTCGGGACACACTGAGATTCAGTATGTAGCTGTCCTGTATTAATAGTGGAGTATCTTTTTGTGACAATCTCTACATCACTGCTGTCTTGCAACCAAGAGCCCTGCAGTTCCTTCTTTTGCTATTGATGTTACATCTGGGCTCCCATCCTCTGGTTTGCAGTTTGGGAAGGTTTTTTTTGTTTATTTCTTGGTTAGATGTGTGTGTGATTTTTAGTCTTCTCTCTGCCATCTGGCTTTGGAAATTACTAGGGGATTTTTCCCAAGTCCCTTCTGTCATCCATGACATATACTTTCTAGTTCTAAAATTACCAAATTTTAATATTTCACCACCTAAGTTTCCAATAGGAATACTGGTTTCAGTTAGCAGTACCAGATACAGTTCAATTCCTGCTCCCAATTTTAGCCTAGCTCTTGACTTCTCAACTGTACCCAGTAAAGACAGAACAGATAGAATGTTAGTGTAGTATACCTACATTTTGTAGTCTGCACACAGACTTTGTCTTCCTGTAGAAATTTATCAAAATTTTCTATTTTGGCATTGTTTTTCCAGAATAAGTATATTCACATGGAGTTTGTACCAAAATAAATATTCTGGAGTACTTATTCCCCTTAGTTCTCAAATATGGACAAGTTGTTAAATACTTCCAGCCAAGAATCTGGGAACATCTGTGGAGTTCATTCCCTGTAGAAATTTTTCTCCCTGCTTCTCACAGCATTTAATTTTTACTGCAGCCTTGATACGTTGGAACGTTTGGGATGGAGGGGGTTGGAGGGGAGCAGAGGTTTTTCTGTTTGTTTGATTTTTTTTTTTTTAATGGAATTTGTCTTCCTTTTTCATGTTTCCCTCTAAAGAAGACAGGTAGTAGTGTAAAAGTTCACAGAGCCTCCTTGGCACTGCTGTGTACACACATTACTGTTTATTTCCTTAAGTGAGCGTAATGACTGAGAATGGGGCTGATGGGGTGTGCTGAGAAGCAGTGATGAGAGGTGCAAATGCTGGAGGGGCCTTGCTGCCTTTGCCTTCAGGCATCCACATCTGGGCTAACCATCCTAAATGTCTTTTGCAGTCGTGGGAGAAATAGGCATTTTTAGGGTGGAAACCTGTTTTGAATGTCTGCTTTTAGGGTGGGATTACTTATAAACTACTCACTTGGAATTTTACAGGAGTTAATCATATGTCTAAGCTGTAGTTCTTATGTTATATTTGAGGGCACTATCACATAGGGACTGCTTCCCTTGGGCAGACAGAAGCTGAGCTTCTGCTGTCAGACTTGCTGTCAGTTGGAGAGTCTGGACAGGCTTCCTGAAGGATTGATATATGCAACTTCACTGGGCTGTGAAGAGGACATTTAATCCAAAATTCAGAGAACATATTTTAGACTTGAGGATTTCCCAAAACAAATAAAAAAGTGTGAGAAATTCTGGTCCCAGACTGAATTGCTCCAAGATCAGTCCTGGTTTCACACTAGGCTCAGTGCTTTCCTGTCTGACTCCTGTGAGTTTTGATTTTTAAGAGTTCTTCCTTTTTCTGTTGGCATGAATCTTGAAAGTTCTTTCTCTTCTTTGGTATCATTCCAACTTTGTCAGACTTCATCATATTTTTCTGGTGAAAGATGAGTGAAGAAGTTATAGTAATTGACCTGAAGACATGATGTGTGTTTTAATCAGATCCTGAATTCATATTTTGAAATAAGGTGCAGAGATACTTCATTCATAGCTAAGTGCTTTTATACGTCAAGATTTTTGTACCTACCTATCAAAAAGTCCCTCACTGAGGTGTCTCTTTCTATAATTGACAAGATGTATGCATAAGAAATTTGGTGTTTTGCCAGAAGATCTAAGTCTGCCATGTCATACAAAGGTATTGCTTTGATAAACTGTTAAAGTTTTCAAGTAACACTCAAAAAAACACAGCTGGGAGATGTTTATGGTACCTTCCCCTATGCAAGAGAGCTAACTGTTTAAACACAGCTTTTAAAGTATTTACCTTCACTTTTATCTTGCATTTAACACTCAACAGCAAATTAAGTTTTGCTGTGAAATACAGTTCTGTGCCAAAAATTCAAAATCCAAGATCCATAGGGTGAATAGTTCTTTTTATAGATTCCTTCTATTCCTTCTCCCTTTTGAGTCTTTACAATAATAAAATGCTTGTGGGATTTACAGGATGTTAATAGAAGAGGCTACTTTGAACTCATGCAAAGACGGCTGTGTTGCCTGTTTTTTCAGCTGTACCTCACAAAGGAACATCTGAACTATTTTTATGCACATTCCTTGTATAAATTTTATCTGAAGAAAAATAATTTATTGAGATATTCTATTTGAATTTCACAGAATCTTGTTTTATATAAACATTGGATTTAACCCTGATTTTAAGGACAACTTTGTGTGTTGAAAAACAAGCTTTAGTAGTCACAGTATAGTAAGTCTAGTTCAACATTCTTCTACTGTTTTAATAATAAGCTGAGTTGAATTTTCAGTAATTATTACTAAGTAAGTTTTTTTGTTCTGTTCTTTCCAAACCTTTTCCCCTGTTCTGCAGCGCATTAAATCTGGCAGAGATGGCAGTGCACGTAGCCGCAAAGAAGGAAGTGGTGGTAAGTAGTCAAGGCCTCTGTCTAAATATCAGTTTGGACAGGATCCTGAAGAAAGCAGATTTTCTGAAAGTGTTTCTAAAGCCTCCTTTCATCCTGAAATGCACACAAATATGCACTGAGTAATATGTAAATACTTCACAAATTTTGTTTCATACTTTTTGATTTTCTCGTTGCTGTATGAAATCAAAACTGGTACAGTAGCATGGATTTGGTCTAACATTTGTGTTTATATACAGATCTTAGTGTATTCCTGAAGCTAAATTTCTGATTGTTTTCAGTACTGTGGTCTTGAATGTTTTTATCCCATTAACTTAGTATTTGAACATCTTTGGAATATTTACTATAAGGAATCCTTTATTACAGCAAAACAAAACACATAAGCCACAGAAAATAGGAATTCATTGTTTCTTTTTTTAACATGAAGGAAAAGGGATTTTATGCCCACCATGTAATCTGCTATATTAGGTGTTTGTTACAAGTTCAGTAGATTGTTCTCTGCAGCCAATTCTGTCATACAGATAACATACCCTTTACTATCTTTGAGCTCATCCTTCGCCTTTTCTCTGTCTAGCAGAACTGAAGTTCTGGAGTCTTTCCTAACAGAAAGCTTCCTCTCTGGCTACTCAGTCTCTCTGCTCTTACAGGTTTGCAATGCTGATTTCCATAAATATAAAACTCTTGCAATGGAAGTCAGGAAACTGCCCTGTTTTGTCTTTTCTGCACTAGGTAGCCTACAGATTGCAGACCCAATGGTATCTCACTCCCATTATTAAATCCATGAAATTAGTAATGTAAAGTTAACAGTCCCCCGCTGCTGCTCTGAGGAAACTAGCAGACTCAGGCTACTTCAGCCACCTGGAAAAAAAAATTCTGCATGTTGACCCAAAGAGGAAATGGTGTCCTTGTGTTCAGCTTTTGGTTTTTCTTGATATCAGTGGGTCTCATTAGAAGATATCCCCTATAAATTCTTGCCTCTTTTCCCTTCCTTTTACAGTTAAATAATTTATGGCTTTTTTTCTTATTTGGTAATTTTTTTTCTCCACCTACATAGCAGATATTTTACTATACTGAGAAAATTTTGTAGGGTCACGAGAAGTCATGGCAATTACTAATGTAATCTGAAGATGACCTTAGAATGCTGTTACATTTATGAACACTGCTTCCCTGGATTTTTTGAGGGTTAAGAGTGAGTGTTAGATGCTTGAGAGAAATCTTGTTCCTTTTTCAGTTCAGTAGTTTCACTAGAGAAGCTTTCAAATAATTTCTTGATGTATGGAAGAAACAACCATTCACTTAGGATTGAATTTTACCTGTTCTGGGCCTCAGGCCAAAGTAATTCTTTACTTAGGTAACAGAGGGGGATGGGAGAGGATGGAGAGTTTCTGGTCTCTCCTTGGTTACATAAACCCTGTGATCAGGCAGCCAGCTGGAGGAGCCAACAAAACAGCAGTGAGACGGGATTGGTCCCTGTTCTCTGTCACAGAGTGGAACCCACTTCGACATACGGCAAGTAGAAATGAAGAGCAGCATTGGTAACAGGCAAGGGTATTTATACCTGTGCAAAACTATGCATCAGGTGTGTAGAGAAATGGCACAAAAGGTCTCTTTTCTTTCAGCTCTGTTTTGTAATTATCCCCACCCTCATTAGAGAAAAGGGGGTGTGTTTCAGGAGGGAGAGAGCAAAAGAAGATATACATAAGGCTCATGCTGAAAGGATGCTAAGACAACATAAATCCTCCAAACTACCAGTTTGTCAGTATTTCTTTTAAAGACAGAGTATCTATGGAAGGTTTTCTTTCTTCTTTTCTAATTTTAAAAAAGTAAGAAAGTGGATGAGAGGTTAAGAAGGATCAGAATTTACTCTGTCAGTAATTCTTCGATTGTTGGGTTCAAGATATTACGTCTAATATATGAAAGAGTGGAAAAAAACAGAGTTTGGGAACAAGTTTGTTTAAGAGCATGTTTGAGAAGTCTCCATTATACAGATTCAGTGCCAAAGATCCAAGCCTTTCTGGAAATGATTCGGCAAACAAGCAGAGTTACAAAGAAGGTCCTGTACTGAGCCTAGAGTTAACTTCCTGCTGGGATCCTTAATTAAAAGTTGTGGTGAGCTGTGCTGCTTATATGTATTTTTAGAATGAGTCAAAGATGCTGGGCACATTTTTACTGGTAACAGTGGCTCCGGGAAGCCTTATCAGTGAAGAAACTGAACACTCCACTCCCTGCATCAGATGTTAAGGACTGTGTTGTATTTTGTCCACTTTTTCTGAGGATGACTAAGAGAAATCTGAACACCCAAACATTTTGTTTTGTCCAATTCTTGGCTTTGTTCACCTGGGATTGGAGCTGTAATTTGCAGTTTCATAAATTTCTGTGCATGGTCTGTGTGAAGACACGTATGAAATATAAACATGGGTTATTTTATTTCATAATATTAGTATGCTTTTGATAAATTAATTACTTCAAAAGGAGAGGAAAAAAGAGAAACATTTGTATAAATTTTAAAGTTAGTCTTTTCCAGTGGTGTTGCCAAGACCAAAAGGGATCATTTTCCTACACTGTATGAGGGATTTGCCATCATTACTGAACCCAGCGAAGCATGGAATCCTCCTTAGTTTAGTACTTACTAGCTTACTGAAGTCTTATGCATTTGAAATATTTTAGGTATGATGCCCGTTTTCTTTCTTTTCTCTTACCAGCTCACTGTCCCCATGCTTGTTAGCCTTCCTAAGAGATTTTTTTCCCCAACTATTCTGTCCCAATATAGTTATTTATATTAAGAGTATTAATAATTCAGGTTTCCTTGTTTTAGGAAATACGATCTAAAATTGCTTTTAAAGAGGAAGCTAAGAAGAAAGAGAACTAAGCCAGCAAGGTTTGTACTTCATAGGGCATCCAGTACTTTGCCAATATAAATTAAAACACAGGGTGTATGAGATGCACCAAAACACAGTTTCAGCAATAAGATTGGTGTGTGCACAAAGGGGAGATAGAATGGAAACAGGGAGACCAAGAAAACTGACATCTATATAAGTGTCAGTTAATGTCTGCTCTTGTTTTGAGAGTAAGATAAGCATTAAATCTAAAATCCTTACCCAAAATTAAACACATTTGTCACTCTCTATCAAAAGTGAAATTTTCTTCTCCTTATAATTATCAGATATGGTTTTCAGTCTTACTTGGATTATGTTGGAAGCACATGACATTGATACAGTCCTGTTAAAATTATTTGTGTTAATTTTAAAAAGGAGAAAAAAACCCCAAACCACAATAACCACGAAACCTTGAAGGGAGCTAACAGTACCTCTGAGTTTAGGCAGTTCTCAAAGATTTTCTTTCCAATAATCTTCTCTTGTTTTCATACTCACTTTTTTGTGTCTTGCAGATAGGTGATTGTAACATCCAGAACTTAGCAGTTGGTGCACTGTGGTTTTTACTGCCATAAGGGATTTTTCCTGCTCAGTAGCATAATGCCTTTATACATGTAGATAGTGCAAAGTATGACATTAAGGAATCCATTCCCATGGCAGTGTTTACTTGGTCTCTGCATTTGCCCAGCTCTCTGAATGGGGAGTTTTGTGCTGGGTGAGAGGAGCCGTGCAGTCTCGGACAGGAGCCCAGGGAAGCAGTGTTGAATCCAGGAGATGAAAGGCTGAGTACTTTGCATGCTCCTTGTTACCTAGGCCTGTCAGGATGAATTTGGAAAATAAACCACAATGGAATGATTTAGGTGTCTTTTCCCTTTTTCATTTCACTGGTGACTCTGTCAATTTGTCCATCCCCAAAGATTTCCTGTATTCAAACACCCTTTACCATCCCACAGGGATCTCCTTATATATTATGGGAGTATGTTTTAGATGATAGAGCTGTAGGCATCCCAGGTTATCCTGACTGTGATAAGAGATTTTCTTGTTACCCTGCAGCCAGGACTTGCCAGTCATTTATATTTGCTAGGTTTAGTGTGACTGTTGATGCCTCATTAATTACAAGTCATTGTGGGATGGTTCCACTGGCTATGTGTGCAAAATAGAAAAAAGTTTTCTTAATTAATGGAGAAGGGAAAATCTGCTGAAATGAAGAGAACATCTGTTTTCTACTCTGAACTCACCTAAAGAGTTAACTGAACTGACACACCACAAACAATTTTCATTCATCAGAATTTCAAATCAAAATGAACAGCAGCAAAGTTTTAAATTGCATCTACTTCCCATGGTGTTTCACAGTTCTATTATTCTGCCTTCTGCACTGAACTTACTCTTCTCTTCGGTCAAACCAATGCCCATTCTTCTCCAAAGATGGTGTCTTCATCCCAAATATGAAAGGTACACAGAGCTGCACTTAAAACATATTCTGTATTTAGTGGAGCATTAGCCCACTGTGCTCTTTGTTACATCAACATTTTACAGAGGAAGTAGGTTACCAGTCTTACCCTTAGATGTCTTTTCTTGATAAGTAAAATAGTACTAAAAAATCTAATTTTTGTCTTTTGTGATACTGGAGGAATTTCCAATGCAGAAGTGTCATCACTGTAATTGCAACCAGTTAGATTCCTCTAAAAAATAAATACAAATACAATGGATTTTTTGGCTTGAAGTGCACACAGGTATCATGTGACACATGAAGTACAGAAGTACAGAAACATATTAAAAATCGAGAATCTTTTTTGCTGGTTATCACTACTTAAAATAGGACTACTATAAAATAGGGTTACTTTTGCAGTATGTTGCATTACTCATTGTTCTGCCATATAAAATTGGTCTTTTTTTTAATTAGGTGTTTTTTGATTCTTTTTTATTCCCATCCAAATTCTATGTGAAGGAATTAGTTCAAATCAGTTTTTTAAAGACATTGAACAAATCTAAACGAATGAAACAATTCTAATAGAACAGTTTAAACATCCTAAATATAATAATATGGCCATGACTTTTAAACAGATGAGAGGAAGGAATGCACTGTAAAAGATACCAGCATGCAGAGTGTATTATTTATGTCTTTGTATGCATAGTCCTCAGTTAAGGCTGTTGAACACAGGCTGTGAGGGAATGGTAATGTCAGCATGATAATCCAGACCTCAAGTACAATGATTTTACGGAGTAAATGTGTTTGTAAATTGCATTTTAAAAATATATTTACCAGCTCTGCTTACTTGATTCCTGTTGCTTTTTCAGCTGAAATCTGAAGCCGTGTTCCTGCGGTCAGTTCATATGTAGGTGTCCACACTGTCACCCCAAAGTGAGTACAGTGGGGATGGCCTCCACATGAACTACAGTAATCACTTATTTAATAAAAGCCCAATAAGTTAATAAATAAGGACTGGGTATTCATTGTAGTGGAGGTTTCCTTAGATACAGAGAGTGATTTAGTTCAGCAGTGTTCTTCCATTAGTTAAAAGCCGCTTTGAATTAGGAGCAGATGTTTGTTTGTACAGGTAATACAGTAATACAGAGAGAACTAATTTGCAGCTTCAGAAATATCTACCTGTAGTCCTCTGATTGTAGGTGCAGACAAATGGATGTTAACACTCAAAGCTGTGCTTTTAGTAGAGAAAAACCACAAATGAAGCTTTTCATCCAGAGTCACACTGTTAGCTGTTTCTGCTGTGTATTACTTTAGTGAAAGTTAGTTTCATTCCCATAATTCAAAATGTATAAAAAGGTATATAAAATCTTTTTCCTAGATGGGGTGAGAGCAGCAGGGAATGATGAGTAGAAATTATAAAACTTGCCTCCCAAAAGTGTGCATGTCTGTGATAAAATGCTTTAAAAACAACTTCTTCCCTGAAGTTCTCTTCACTGTAGGATACCAAAATCCTGAAGTCTATATTGCAATCTTATATTCCTTAACATTGCTAAATTATGTGTGACTGTATACTGAATAAAAACATGTAGATGATTCTGCAAACAGAACTACAAAAAGTAATTTTGAGATGAGATTTAGACTTCTGGCAGATCATGTTATATGGTCAACAGAATTTTTAATAGTTGCCATATTGGCAGCCAGATCCTGTATCCCATGGCAAGAGTGTCAAGAAAAGCTTACCCAAATGGCTTAACAGGTAGGACATTCCTTCTGAGAGCTGGAGCTGTGGGTTTGAACTCCCTCAGGTGAACAAAAGCATTGAAGCCAGACCTCTCACTTCCTGAGCTGCTGTCTGACATCTCCATGTAATGCAGATGGTGTCAAGCACCTCTTACTTTCCTCTGGGTGCACTTTAAAATGAAAGGTGCTCCTCTTCCTCATTTAGGTGTGCTCAGAGCATACTGCAGTCCACAGAGACTTGATGTGGTTTTGCATATTAGCCTAATTTAAACTAAATGTGAAGGACTGACCAGAAGGGTTGTTAACCTTTCCTTCACTTTTGCTAGATACAATGCTCATACAGAAGTAAGGTGAACAGTGTTAGTTTGCTGATGTACCTGAGAAAAAGTTTTCATTAGGTTACTTTTAAATGTACCTAATAAAACGTAAGGATCCTAGAACATCTGAAGAAGCATCTGTTTTCAATTGTATTTTTTAGGGCAGTAAAATATGCAGGTGTTATGTGTGGGTATTATGCTGATCTCACCCAGTTTGGTTTGTCTACCATCTTTTTCTTCCTTCTTTCACTTAATATAAAGTCTTTTCACCTTCCTCTGCAAGGATTACTAACACCCATGTGTTTTCCTCCCTCACAGCTGAAAACACTTATTGTGCCATTTTCTTCCTCTTTTATTTTCATTACATGCAGTTCTTCCTTTCTGGGACCAACCAATTAAACCTGCAGAGTTTCTTTGACTAGTTCAGTCTTCCCCTAGTGTCGTTTGCTGTATTGTTCCTGTCTTTGCATCTCTTTACTGCTCCTTACAGCTTTACTTATCATCTGAAAAATTACTTGTTTTCCATTAGGCAAGACTGTACCTACTTCTGTCCTACTCTTTTTCTCGTTGATTATTTGTATTTTCCTCAAAACATTTTCATCCACACCATCTTTGAAGCTCAGCTCTCACCCCCTTGTTGCACAGGCCTGTGCAGAGCCCACTATAATCAAGGGGAGGCCCTTTTGTAATTTCACAGCCCTTTGGTTGAGTTCCTCTCCAGGCAAACCCATTGTTTTCTCCCTGTTTCTTCAAATCCTTTAAGTATTCACTTCTTTCATGAAACCTGTCAGTGAGAACTGGTCCGAGGGAAGTGGATGTCCATTAAAATATGCATTCCTTGCTTTGAAATTTCAACTGTAATTTGTGTCTTGTGAACTGATTAACTGCTTGACATGCGACTCTGTGTATTAGATCTTTATTGGAGCACAGACATTGTCTTCCAATTTAGGGCTGAGCAAACAGAAGTCTGTGGTAGTATTTATGGAGAGATAAAGGATTGTCATCTTTGTAGAAGTTTGGGAGGGTTGGATTCTTTTAATTATAACAATATCTATTAAAATAACATTTGTGGTAAATAAGACAATGGAAATGTGTTGCCAAGTCCAAACTTTGTAATTACTGTTTGCTGAATGAAACCCGTTTTTCCTCCTCACAGATGGAAAACTTTTAATACCCACATTGTTTGGTGTTGTAAATGAACGTCTCTATTTGGCTGTACATCCTGCCTTGTAAATATACCAAGTCAAACTCAAAATGTTTTCTCCCAGGAGAAAAAATATTGCATAAAAATTGGTTGTAGCGGATGAGATTGAAAGCTTGCCATGAATGTGAAAAAGAGATTCAGAGGTGAACAGAATATTTAAAGTGTCTGGAATACTGCTGTGGCAGGAGAATGTTAATCTGATGTTGTCTGGGCAGGAGGCAGCCCTTGGAGCCGACACATTCCTTGGGGCCCTGCTGCAAGCTGAGCTGCCAGCAGAGTGTTTACAGCGAGGTGCAGGGCCAGCGGGGTCTGTACACATGAGCTGTGCCTGCCACGCAGACAGCACATGGCAAATGCACTCCTCATGAAAAGCCAACTTAGTGTTGCATTTAACCTTGACACTACTCAGCAGGTGGATCACCCTGATGCATTAGTAAGCACACAAACATAGGAAATGTCCTGTGTACATTGTGACAGTGTTTATATTTATCATGCTTATTTTAACTCCAAAATGTGACTGTAATTTGTAAGCAACTAAAATGTCAGCATTCGAAGCAGAAATATTTTACTATGTTTACTCCAAAGTCATAAGGCTGTATATATTTTTTAAAAAACATTAACACACACATGTGTGGACACAGTGTCCGCTGTGTTTTAAACATCACTATTACAAATGAGTACTGTGTCTGTCATGAAAAGATGGTTTCATCCAAGTCTAGTTTGACAGATAGTAGCTGAATCGATGTTATTTTTATATCCTGGTTTCACAGAACATAACAGCATGTTATTTGTCTTTTTTTTCTTTCCCCAGATGATGGTGGTACCAAAGGGGAAAGACTGAGTGCCAGACTAAAAGCTCTGCCTGGAACAAGTGAACCCTATGAAAGTAGCAACAATAAAGAAATAGGCAAGTGAACATCTTATACCTTTTTTATTTTCATGGTCCTCAGGGAGAGGAGAAATAAGGAGAGAAGGAAAAAAAAAGTTGGAAGGGTATATAAAATTAGATAATTTGGGCAACATTTTCCCATGAAAATGAGGCTTTCACTTCATTGTTCAGAGCTCACTCTAAAGTAATAGTAAATATTAAGAACTGTGGCCCATGTTAATATTACTTTCAATACCTGTCTGCTGCATACTTTAAGTCAGTTTTTGCCCTTCTGCAGTCATAGGTTCTTCAATAAGACTGAATTTTCAAAGGGGTTTAAAATCCCAAATCCATGTGTAATGTGGTACTGCCTAAAAAGCCATTCCTCAAACAAGTAATTTGTCTTGCTGTTCCTTGTATGTTTCCAAAGTCTTTTTCTCACTGTAGTATAGTAAGACAAATTTATTTTTAAAAAATCCAGAAGGCTTCCATCAGTAGAACTCAGGAACTTTGCTCTGCTTCAGTTCCTGAATACAGTGTTCTGTTCTCCTTCAGCGTTCATATTTTCTTTCTGGTCTGTATTTCAAAGACAAAGATGCATAGTGCTAAATCTTAATCTTGTATTTGATTTTGTATGTTTAAAACCAGCTAAAGTTAAAGCTGAAATAGTTTATAACTGTTTCACATGTATTTACTTAAACCCTAGATGCCTCCTACGCAGATCCACTTGGCCCACAACCAGAAAGACCAAAAACAGCAGCAAGAAAAAGAACAGAGGAAGATGATTTTGCTGATGAAGAACTAGGAGAGGATCTGCTTCCAGAATAGTATATGGGCCACTCATAATTTTTTTAAATCCTTGTAAATGTTTTAGCTGAAAAACTTCTTATTCATAATGCATTTTGTAGTAGATTTTTATAAACTACTTGTGAAATACTTTGAACATGTGGTTAAAAACATGGATTTGTAATTGCAGTGTCTTCTGTGATTTATTAAAAAAATAATGGTGAGGTTATTTTATTCATCCATAAGATATACACAAGTATTCAAACAAATTGCAAACTGTATCAAATGTGTAAAGCTTTTGCTTTAGAGATAAATATGATGATAATATGAAACAGAGAAGCCTCTAAAATTTCATCTTTCAATGCAGAATACCTCGAAGCAATGCTTGTAAGGTTGAAAATCCCATATCCATCATCCAAAGAATTTATTTAAGTTCTGTGAACTGACCTGAAAATTCTGGATATGACCTTGGTTTTTCTTAAGGTTCCAATTCAGCAAATCACTTTGCACTGATACCAAAGAAAGCATCTTAATTTTAGTCTACACTTAGATAAGCTAGGACCATTTTGCAGTCTCTTGGTAAAATGTCCTTATATTTGGTTTTTTTGAGTGGTCAGAGTTGTCAGGATTTCAGCCTAGTTTGTTCAGAATTGCTAATTAGATTGCAGCTTTTGAGTCTTACGTTAGAGACTGTGGCAGTGACCACACAGTGGTAGTTTTCTACAGTCTAAGCTGAGTATGAGCAAAGAAGTTAGTTACAGAAATCACCATTGTGCTTATGAACTGAACAAGTTTTACAGAGGAAGTAGGTTACATGTAGTAGGATCTGAAGTTACTGAGACATTCCTGTAGTAGGAATCACTTTGGGAAGATGAAAAATATTATTCAGGTGTTCAGAATTTCCTAATAAATAGTTGCAAAACTAGTGCACTGAGATGGCTTGTTTTTGGAACCATGACAGGAGTTTGGTTTGATAGTTAGATTTTGGTTATTGCACTTTGAAATGCAAGAATTCAGTCTTCTAAAATATTCAGTGCTCCTTCTCAGTGCTGGTGCTCTGACTGTTTCCCAGTTATAGTGGAGAAGTCTCTTTGTATCTTCATAAAATGTTTGTTTCAGGTTTTAAAAACACTGCCCAGTTTCATAGGATGTCTGCAAGTGGTCAGAAGTGTCCTGTGGGGTTTAGGAGCTGCTTTGTATGTAGGATGTTTCCCATGGGACTGGAACAGCATTCCATCTGGGATTGCACCGCTCCGCCTGATGGTACAAGCAGAGCATGTTCAGTGCTGTTCATGGAAAACCTCGACGGGCTCACCAGAGAAGAAAGACACGGTAAGCTCTGGGCCCTGATCCTTCTAAGGGGTGGAAAAGAGCATGAGAAGGAAATGGATGGCAGCTGCCTTCTTCCTGCAAGTCTCTCTTGCCTGTTCCTCAGTCGTGCTGTATCTACTGCTCTGGTTGTAGAACGACATATTCCTGGATGTCATGGCAGTTCTTTCTGTCAGGCTTAGTCTTGGAAGATCTAGACCACCAGGATGCAATGTGCCAGGCAGGAGGGAGCAATTTCAGCTACAGATTGCAGTGGCATGAGGTATCTGAGTTAATTATAGAAAGAGAAAATACATGGGATCATGGCAGGGAGCGTAGATAAACCTGTGAAACAGCGCAGAAGAGAAGGCAGGTGAGATACTGCCATGGTCTTCCAACACAAAGACATTTGAGTAGGCTCCAGAGGGTTGACTCTGGCTGGATGCCTGGCACCCACTGAAGCCTATTGCTCCCCTCTGCAGCTGGGCAGGGGAGAGAAAATAAAACAGAGGGTTCATGGGTTCAGATAAGGACTGAGAGAGATCACTGATTAATACCATCACAGGCAAAACAGACTTAAATTAGAAATACTAATTGATTTTATTGTTAACAAAATCAGAACAGGATAATGAGTAGTAAAATAAACCTTCAAAATGCCTTCCCCACAGCCCTCCCTTCTTCCCAGCTCTACTTCCTCCCACAGTAGCTCAGGGAGACGGAATGGGGGTCATGGTCAGTTCCATGGCCTGTCCCACTTCTCAGGGAGCAGAGTTGCTCCCCTGCTGCACTGTGGTGTCCCTCCCATGGGAGACAGTTCTCCACGAACTTCTCCAGAGTGAGTGCATCTCATGAGCACCAGTCCCCCTCAGACTGCTCAGCCTGAGTCACTCTCCCCAGGGGCCTCCCTTGGGGTCACAGCCTCCTCTCAGGCATCCCTCTGCTCCATGTGGGCTCCTCCATGGGCTGCAGGTGGATCTCTGCAGCCCTGTGGATCCCCGTGGGCTGCAGGGGAGCAGCTGCTTCACCAGTTCATCATGGGCTGTAGAAGAATCTCAGCTCCAGTGCCTGGAGCACCTCCTGCCCCTCCTGCACTGACCTCAGTGTCTGCAGGGCTGTCCCTCTCACATGTTCTCACCCTGCTCTTCTCTGGCTGCATTATATCTGTGCAGTAACTTTAAAAAAAATTCTTCTTAAATATGTTATCTCAGAGGCTTTATCACCATTCCTAAAAGGTCCAGCCTTAATCAGCAGCACATCTGTCTTGGAGCTGCCTGGCATTGGCTCCACTGGACATGGGGGAAGCTTTTGGCAACTTCTCACAGAAGCCACCCCTGTAGCCCCTCATTACCAAAGTTTGGCCATGCAAACCCAATACAGCATCTAATCAAACATTGAAATCACATGGGCATGTCCATGATAAAGCAGCAGGAAGTACCAATAACTTGGGATACGGTTCACAACAGGCTGTAGGAACACTCCTGTGGACATCAGAGAGATTTTGATCAGCAGCAGTTTCTCGATTCAATTTGCCCAGATGCATAACTGTACATTGGGTGAAATTCTATGGATTACAAACAACTGGGCTTTTGTTCCAGCCCTGCACAAACTCACAGGCAGTGCTGGAACATGTTATTTCCTATGTACAGACTCCCAGGGACTTCTGGAACATGCTGTTTCCTGTAGCATGAGGATCTGATTATGTAATGCTTTGGGTTATGATGAATTTGCATGTTATTTTGTAAGCACATTTGAGCTTGTTCTGAACTGACAGCCATGTGATCCAGCTCCAACACTGTAAAAATGAGTCTTGCTGACAGTCAAAAGGACATAGCCCAGGTTCATCCACTTCAAAATGTTCGCTATGGCTGCATCTCTCCTGGAACCGCAGCGTTGCCAGGGCAAGCACAGAGCAGAGGGGAGGATGTGTACCCAGCTGTTCTGTAAGACCAGTAGCACAGCAGTGCACAGTAGCAGTTCTGGACCATGACAGTTCATCTCCCAGACAATTGCTTTGCATGATCCAAAGGTAAGCCTGGGCCAGGAACCATTCTTTGGAAGCAGCTTCAGTGCCTCATCCCTCTTCTTTGGTGTAAGATGTTGTGTATGAGGGAACACAAGACTCAAGGTCTGGACTCAGGGCTGAAGAGTGATCCCTGATGGAGATTGAGACATTGGAATCTGTTGAGAAAGAAGCTACATGCACATCCAAAGTGCTGTGCCACCGTGTTGTTGGAACACCTCAGGCTGTCACACAGGTGAACATACCTGTGTGATTCAGGCAGCGCAGCTCTCCCAGGAAATGTGGCCGGGCCAGTGGAGTGCTTGTTCAGATCACTACCTGGGTTATATGGGATTGTTGTGCTCTGTTGATGTGATGTCCCTGACCCTGCCCTTGGCTGGCACTGAGCTCGGGTGCAGTGAGTTGTGTTCCCTGCTGCCGTGTAGGATGCCCTTGGTCCTGCAACAGGTCTTGGAAACCACAGGAGTGGAACCTGAATGAGCTAAATAATTATATTTTCATCCAAGAAATTCAAGGAGAAATTTTTTGTCAGGCTTGGTTGCGCAAAACTACATCTCCAGAAGCCACACACTAGAGGTATGTGCTTCCAGCAGCATTCAAACCCCCATCTTGTGTTTATCGATCTGGAATTAGTAGATCAATTATTTCAGATTCCTGCTATTATATTAATTTATTCTTTTGTATTAGAAGAGCAGCAACATTAAACCTAGGAAAATGCTGACCCTTTTTAGAAACTGACTCGTGAGGTATTTAACTTCTGTTGTAATAAAAAGATCTATTATACAATATTAAGCAATCCTCAGTTGACCTCTTAGACTTGAGATCTTCCTCAGGACAGGAACTTTACATACCAAGTTGCCTTTCTCTTCACATGAATGAAAACCATCTCTTTATACAGACTCTATAAATAGAATCTCTTTATAAAATACAATCTCTATAAATTACAATTTGGTTAGTATTTTATTAATTTCTGAACAAGCCTAGCTCAACAGGATCAAAACGTTCTTAACCACATATATCATGTTTTTCTCTGAACATCCTTCACTACAGATAATATGACATTACTTCTAAAATAAGGCTATTCAAGAGTAAAATAGGAATTGAAAATTGTACAAAGATATAGTTCATAAAATCATAGAATAGTTTGGGTTGGAAGAGACCTGAAAGTTCATCCAGTTCCAACCCCCCTGTTGTGGGCAGGGACACCTTCCACTAGACCAGGTTGCTTCAAGCCCCATCCAAACTGTCCTTGAACACTTCCAGGGATGGGGCATCCAAAATGTCCAATAAATAGTTTTATGATAAAATTTTGTGATAAAGGACTGTTTCTCTTGGTTCCCTTGCAAGAGCAGTATAAGATCATAAAAAATTAATTAATTTTATATGTTTTGATTATTCTTGATGTCAAGGACATGGATAATCAACTTTATGGTAAAAAGGCTATTTTTAACCTGTTAGTGCCTCAGTTTCCCCCTTGGCAAAATGAAGTCTTTTGAAGATTCTGCACTTCTCAAGAATTCACCTTTGCAAACTTAAATTGCCTAAAGACTGCAAAATATGCTGAGATGCTGCTGCAGAAGATGCCACGCCATGGACACTGCAAAGTGTTGTTACAGTGCTTACAGCTGCAGGGAAGATGAATGGAAACAGAAGAGTTTGGGTGACAGGTTATCTGCAAACAGAATGTGAGGGAGAAGGACATCTTTGGGGAGTAATTTAATTCTCTCTCTGAAGATTTATTCCTGTTGGGGATGCCAGCTGAGTGTTTGTTCTACCCAACAACATGAGTTGTTCAACTTGAAGGTCTGTACCATCATTTTTAAACCCTTTTTCACATCACTGTTTCTGATAGAGATAAGATTTCATTAATGCTGTAGCAGGATGGAAAGAAGCATTTGGAAAACACCAGTGTAGGACAATTCTGCCATTTTGTGACTAGCATATTACCGTGGAATCATTAATGTTTGTCACAATAATGTGATTTATTTATGTGTGAATCACAGTATCTGAAACCAGCTGTCGTGTGCCAGAGCAGCTATGAAAGACAACAACCCGAACCAGAAAATGACCTGACAACGCTGCTCCTTGGGGATTAATGTGTCTGGGAAGGGCTACATTCTTACATTTACTGTCAGGTTTTCACCATCATTCCAATGTTCTGAAACATTTTTCCAAATTATCATAATGGTCTGATGATAACATATTTGAAAAGGATTTTTTTCTTCTGCTATGGCACATTTTTCTCCAGCTGTTGGTAACAATTTTATGTTGAAGATACAACATTACACAACAGGGTGTGTCTTTTGTTAAACACATTTCAGTGTTTAACATGGCATGAAATGTTCTTTGATGGAATCAGGTGCAGAAAATATTTCTTCTTATTTATATGAACTCACTAAATATGTCTGTCTTATTCTTGTGGAGCTTAGTTTTCTTTGGAACATCCTGACTTTCTCATATCAGGAATGTGTGGAACTGAACTTATTATCTGACACTGATCACCATGGTGATAATCTGAGGAGAGAGGTAGATACCACTCCCAAATAAAATATTGAACGACAATCTCCAAAAGAACATTTAGATTACGTAAAAGTGAAAGTCATAGTTGTGAATTCTTTGATTGAAATATCCTGTATTACATCAAATTCAGGACAGATTTCATATTACTGAATATTTTTTCAGTATTTCATTTGTATAGATATTTTTAATCCCCCTCAAATTCTAAGAAAATTATAAATTAGCACCAATGACAAAGATACTGGTAAGTAATTTCTTGAAGTCATGGAAGAACCTAAGTTGCCGAAGTGTATTAGGGAATATTTTATGACTCAGGTGTCTCTAGGGTAGACTATGCCACAAGAACTGGCATAGCACTCTTAGCTCCTCTCTAATGGAATCTCATTTGCTGCCCTTTTGTGGTTCTTATTATTTGAATCAATGTGATTTTTCATAAGATGAATCAATGCAACTAATGTACAGAATTAGAATATTGCCTAGATAAGACACAAAGCCTTAAATTCAATAGCAATTTATTGCCTGTGCCATTGTTTGCTTTTCATCTGGTCTGATTTTTTGAGAACCTCTCCCAGAAATGTCGATGCATATAATGGAAATACATAAAACTCATGTTTTGCAAAGCCAAGTGTGACATCCTCATCCTACTCAGAAATCTGAAAATTCTCAAGATGCTGGTTTGTCTTAGAAAGAATAATATAAAAAGACCTATGGTGATAGATATTTGCTGTTTTGCCACCCATACCACTCGAAGGTGGTGAAGTAACACGAGGCCAGGTGCATGGTCAGAGGTTAGACTGCACTGGGCTAAATGGACACACACCTTGTGCCAGTCTTTCACCTGAGGATATGACTGCAAAGGAGAGTCTAGAATTCTATATCAAACTGTCTTCAGAGTTGAAATCTGATTCAAATCCCACACAGCTGAAGGTCAAGATCCTGCTAATAAATGATACTGACCTGTGATGTATATGGCACAAAAGATCATAGTTAGACTTCACTGTATGACTTTTCAAAAACCACAAAATCAAGTCACTGCATTATATTATGAATGCCAGACCATTCTGCTTCAACTCCAGCCTGTTTGGTGAAGTACGTGTCCTGTATTTCTGTGGTACCAAGTTGGGGCTTCTCAGTCCTTGTATGATTTATGATGCCACTTTCCCTTATTCCTAACCAGTATTTTCAGATTTGACTATCCTTATCCTAAATGTCTGAAGAGACATGCAGGACTTAATCAGAGCACATGAAATATTTGATTCAAATGATGAATTCTGAAATCTGTTTTTAATGCACACTATAACTATTATGAACCAGAGTACTACTTCTATGCTTATTTTTGTGGGTTGTGCCAGAAACCATCAATATATTGCATCAGGTGTTTTTAAAAGTACAGAATAGATGGAGAAGACATTAGAAGTGAGACTCACCTCAACCTCCTTTAGGTATGCAAATTTCTCTTCTTCCGCAGCGGCTTCTCTTGCAGTCAGCAGTGACCCTGCCGTAGGTGTTCGTCCCAGGCCGCCTCTCCAGGGGGAGCGGGAGGATCGGGCCTCAGGTCGCCAGCCCGAGTCACGCTGGACATCAACCACCTCGGTGCCTGCTGGAGAAACGACACAGCTGGGATGGAGAAACGTGCCAAGGGTGCTACCTGGAGTCGGGCAAGTCGGAAATCCCAAACCCTTACGACGGACAGTGCCAATTGCCCTAAAGTGACTGGGAGAGTCCGGGCTAGAGCAGTCCCTTCCCCAGCTGTAAATCCCCACGTTTTTTCACATCAGCCTTGACACTTCGGCTCCGACTGTGCCGAATCCCCCTGGCTCTGCCTCAGTCTCTAGCCCTGGCCCAGAGGGTGCCACTGGATGCCGAGTGTCCCGGCGGGGCTGGGGACAGCCCGGCTCCCGCCAG
>VXBR01009551.1:972473-994350 GCA_013400215.1 Cisticola juncidis | reverse complement strand
CCAAGCAGCGGCCGGCGCGGACCCGGAGCTGCGGCGAGCGGCCCGAGGAGCTGCTGGAGCAGCTGTACGGGCGGCTGGCGGCGGGCATGCTCAGCGCCTTCCACCACACCCTGCAGCCCGAGCCTCCGGGCCGCCAGCACAACGCCAGCTGCCCCGCCGGGGCACGGCCGCCCGCGGACAAGAGGGTCCGGCTGCCCGTGAACCTGCGCAGCGCATCGCCCTGGGCATACAGGTGACTCCGGGCGCCGGGGGAACGGGGGGCGGCCGCTGAGGGCGGGCTGGAGGGAGCCGAGCGCTGTCCCCAGGGCAGCAGCCTGCAGGAAAGCGCTAAAGCACACGTCTAAATAGCCGATATGAGGTAATTATGCAGAAACAGCTTGTGTGAGGAATATGTCTAATGGGCAAAAAGATACATGAATGAGGTGGAGCAAGCCGTGAGATGGAGCTCACACCCACATCCACACCCACACCCACCCGGGAGCACAGACCACCCTCAAAAAGTCACTTGGGCAAATTGTCATATGCGACAATCAGAGGACCCTCAGCAAAGAGGCACCACCTAAGAAGCCCCTCTTGACTGCAGCAGCCACAGAGGGGCTCAGATGCTTTCCCCAAAATGTGACTCCAGACGCTCCCTCTTTCTAAAATACATCAGGGTACAGTTTGTGCTCTGGTCACCCAGCAAACACTCGCAAGGGCTCGATCCCCCTTTGCTGGAGGAGCGTAGGCAAGGAATGAGTACTGCAATACTCTACACCTGTGATCTCAGCCTGTGCTTTGCAAACCTCCTTCCCCTGAGGTAGAAACAGGGGCTGACAGATCATTTTTAGGGGGCATAGAAACAACTAAGTAAAGTAAACAAGTAAGTAAACAAGTAACAAGTAAGTAAAGTAAATTTGTTGTAAGGCTGGTTAATACACGAAACAAGGGCCTGCACTTCTATAGGAAGCTCTGGAAAAGCTTGGAAACCATTCATCTAATATGCTAAACCCAGTGTGTGATCACATTCTCAGAAGACTTCATAGTCTTCTGGTGGTTTGAATAAGACTGGATTCTGTTCCCAGCTTTCTGTAAAGGACTGTAGACAACGGGAATCTAAAATGTGCAAACTTAAAAGGATCTAATGGATCTAACTTTCTTGCTACTTTTTATACATTATTGCTGGTATATACTTTGATGCAGTTCCTGTGTATTCAGCAAACAGTTATCTCCTTGTTAGGCTCTCCAATAAATATTTATTTTATGGCATGGGTTTTGCTTGCTTTTAGTGTAAGAAGTAATCCCACTGAGAGAAAGATGGTTTATTTGCTCAGTAAGCCTTTCATAAGCAAAGTATTTTTAGCAATACATTTTCTCTAAGAAGACTGAGGATTTTTAAACTACCTAAGAGTGCACAAAGCAAATACCATGAACGAAACACCCACCGTTGGGCTCAGGTATTTTTTACAGTAGCTTTGCAAAATACCAGTGCTATCAGAAAACTGTTCCTCTGGTTTGAAAACAGTGCCTTTCATCCTTACATCTTGTTGGGCAGGTATTTCTTTTCAGCTGGAGCTCTGTATAGACTTACTTCTTAATGGAACTGCTTTTGGCGCTTGGCTTACAAAAGTAAATCCACTGTACTTTTCATCACAGTGTTTTCAGACACTAACCATTCACATACAAGCAACTTGATGATATTTCCAAGCTATGAATTTTAAAAGATAGCAAGGAAGAAGTATTACACCATTAAAAGCAAAATCTTAAATTATATTCAGAGAGAAAAATGTTTCTCTAGGATAAAGAGGCCCGAGTACCCTGTCTAGTTAACAGATCTCATTTACAGCTTTTTTTGTGACTGCATTTTTACTGCATCATTAGTGTGCAATGAGACAGCAACAGATATCTCAAGGTGTGTAATTAAACTGTAAAATATGACTGCTAATATGCACTAATTATTACCACCTGCTATCTCATAGATTTTGAAGCTAGATGTGAAAACTTGGTTTGTTTTGTGGTCTTCAGATGCGTACCCTGGAAGCTCCTTAATCCCATTAGAGTTACTCTGTCTCTTTGAGCGGGACACACAGCTCTCCATTAAAGAGTGCAAGTAATGTCCCATTATGCTTTGTCAGTGGTTAACCAATCTCACTTAGAGAATCCCAACTATTTCTTTTCTATGGTTGGGGCATTAATCTGAAAATCTGCACATGGCTCTCTTCCATATTGCAGCACTTTCTTGACAAGCCTACTTGCATTTAATTATCTTCCCTCATTAATTTCTCCCCTTCACAGATTCATTGCTGTCTCCTGAACTGCCTTCTGTATCACCAAAGTTGTGCTAGTGGTGGATGTCCACATATTCACTGTAGGCAGACCCCTCTTGTATGCCCTGATAGGACACTGCTCAAAGGCTGGATTTGATTACTTGAAATTTGCATGAAGATGCCTGTCCCATTCCAGCGTCTCACAGACATCCTGCTCTCCGGCTTCTTTTCTGCACCTAAAGGCTGACAGTGCAGTTCATTTCTGCTCTGTGCATAAGGGCTCTTTTTTCTTTTTGACGTGCATTTTAATGCCTGAGATAGCTCATGCTGTTTCTCTGTCTTCATTGGCATTGCAGCAGTTCCCATTGTTACCAGCTGCAGATTTCATTAACATACTGTTTATACTCCCTATTCCAGGTCATTAATAATAAAGATATTAAGTCTGGCTCTACTTACCTTTCCCTGAATATCTCCCCAGGCACCTGCTCCCAGCTGTTTAATGCTGCTGCTTGTAATTCTTCTGTTCACATGACTGTTCAGTCCAAGTCAACTGCAATTTTTTCATATCAGCATTTATGAGAAAGAATCAAATATTTTACTTAGAGAACTATGTGTAACGTTGACTCTGCTGCATCATCTGTATCCAAGTCTGTCATTCTGTTTAAGTGTAGAAGAAGTAGGTTTGAATGGCTCAAAGCTCAGATAATCCTTGTGTGGCTTCTTTGCTTGTCTTTATTCTGTGCTTACTGTTTATTTTCCATTACTTGGTATTTTAATTTGGTTATGCAAAAATTAAGACTTACATCATTTTTTCCGTGCTGCAACCCAGAGATAGAGGAGTTGTACATGGATTGCACCACAGGTCCATCTGGTCCCCAACCTTGCAGCTAGCATCAACCAACAGGTGATATTTAAGGCAAAAGTTAGGGGAAACATACTAGTTTGTGTGTCTGATACTGAAATTCCATCCTGATGGCCACTGGAGACCAGTATATAACTCAGGGCACAGAGTTTAATCATGTGAATTGCTTTTTGCTGTGCAGAGCTATAAAGAGACAGCAGAGTTCCCTGAAGTCAGTTGAGCATGCTGGATTTACTCAGCAGCTCAGGAAGCTGGGCTACAAATTACCCAGCTTTTAAGAAAATAGAGCCAGCAGCAGAAGTTCTGCCATGAAATTGTCCTTCCATGCAATCATCAGGCTGACTGTGTGCCAGCTTGTGACACCTATCCAGGGGTTGCTTGTCCTTTTTAGCAGTACTACATGGGCAGCCAATGAAATCCAGAAAGCCTGCTTGTGCAAGGAGGTTCTGGCATGGGCCACTAGGCTGCTGCTATGGTTCAGAGCTGCTTAACAAGAATTAACAATATGGGTGGACCTGCAGACCCTGCTGACAGCACGGGACAGGTGCTGTGGTTAACATTTACAGAAGCCACAATCATGGTGAATCATTAGCAGTGCAAGCACAGCTCCAGAGATGCACAGAAACGTTGCTCATGGACAAGGGCCATTATAAAAAGGATTAATTTTAAATGTATGTCTAAACATTTGTGGGGGTCTGATCATCAAGCTCAGAGCAAACATTGAAAAATTTGATCCTGCTGAAGTCAGCAGTGTTTTTACAGGTAGTGCTGATTTGTGATTCCATTCATGCTGCTGCAGAGCAGATGACATCCATTAACCAGCTGTATATATCAGATCTATTTTTATTTTCTGATATCTTAAAGCTATAATAACAAGCACAGCTAGTTTGCAAACACACTTCTATGTGAGTTTAGCAAAATTTCTTTATGTATATTCAAGAAGTAATTAATTTTTCTGAATTTCCAAATCCTGTGGCTTTTGTTTCTGCCTCTGGGGCCTAATCCTGCATCTACTAATGGTTAATTTACAAACATGTAAATTTTATTGTCAGTGTTGCTCTGGTGATGTTAGCCAAGTTAGCCAGTCCCTCTCTCAAACATTGTCCAGGTTGTTTTTTTGTTTTTCAAAAATCAGCTTTGGTTTATAAGCATCCTTGGTTTAGTGCTCATTTACATAAAATCTTAATAAAAGAAATACAGGCAAGTAACTTTTCACTGGTAAAAGCCAATCTTGTAGGCAGTGTGTTTGAACAAAGTCATACAGAAGGGCTTTCCTTCAAATAATACTCCAGTGATTTTCTAGAAGCTTATCCAAGGCATTTTCCAGGCTTTATCACAACCATGCAGCACAGTGTGCATGTCCCAAAAATGCAGCCAAGAGAAAGAATAGAAGGGGATGCAGAGCTGCCATTCTTTTTAGTTGAGCACATTTGTACAACTCTTCAGAAAATCATTTAGCACTGGACTATTTTTGTGCAAGCTCTGTGCTACCTTTAGTAGTAATACCTATGTTGCTGCCTGTATATAAAATAAACTAAGCATAACATGAACAAAAGAACACCTGCTAGGCAAATAAATGTCTTGGCAAGGGGGGAAAAAAGCTGTTAGCTCTTAATCCTGTAAGTATTTCAGAGTGTGAAGGAAGAGGATGATGATCTGCTTATTAGACTTTTGATAACATCCAGCTGTTAGCCCAGTGCTAACAGTGATTTTCTGAAGAGTCAGCTCCCTGCCCCAGCACAGCATCTGACCCTGTGGAATCAGAAGCTTGGAAATTACGAAGTGACAGTATTATTAAAAATACTACATATAAATGTAGCACTACAGGAGAAGGCAGATTAAGTCTCTGCAAGAGTTTTACTTCTGACAGAAACTTCTCTCTTGAGTTTCCAGGCTCAGTACGTAAATGGCAGGAAGTTTGCTTTTCACTGGGAGCTCTCAAAGCACTCGTAGGGTCATAAGGAAAAGCAGCCGAGTCACACTTCATTAGCAGTTCCAGTTCAGCACAAACCTGCTCCTTGTTCCAGCAGATGGGAAGGGAGCAGCCCGGCACAGCTCACTGCTCCTGTCACTCGTGAACCAGGAGTGCTGGCGAGGCAGACTTAGCCTTACACAGCGGTGACCCGAGTTCACAGGACAAGGACAATCCTCATCAAAGTGTCTGTGCTGTCTGGTTTGCAGCAGTGGCCACAGCAAGGGACACAAGGCTGCAGGGGACACTTGAGCACCAGTGGGAAGTTGCACTTCTCTGGTTCTCCACCACTTTTCCCAGCTCTGTCCATCTCTTCGGTGTAGGAAAGACATGGCAGGAACTTGGAGCATGCATTTTTATCTGATTAATTAACCTGATCAAAAATGTTTACCCTCTTCCAGAAGATAAAACATGGCTTCTGGGGTTGGAGTAAAGGAGAGGAATCCAATACCGCAGCTGAGGCAGTGGTCATTCTCTGCACAGCACAATTATGCTCAGTTCTTGCAAACAGAAGGGAGCAGGTCCAGCTGCATCTATTCAGCTAAATGCTGGATGTTACTGGTGTCTGTTAGTGGCTCTGACCCAAGTAGGTCTGGGTTCCCTAGAAAGACACAAATGAGGTTTTATTTATATGGCTTTTCTGAACAGGTTTGAGCTGAAGATGCAGAACCTTATATATGGCGCCAAATTTTAGTGACATTTGAATTAAGGTATTATTTCAGGAGGCATTACTTACTTAGATGCTTCAGCCTTGAGGTTCTGGTCTGGATGCAAACCCACATCTATATTTTGAATCAATCATCAAGTTTGGATTCTCTCTGATTCCTTCCAGCTCTCACACGTATTGACATCGAACTTAGTAATGTAAGAGATTTTTTCCCTTGGAAAGTAGAAAACCATGCCAACAACCACATCATCTTTCAAAAAACCCACCCCATTAATACCTGACTTTTTCCATGTGGGAATTTGGAGAAGATGGTTGTGCACCATGATGCCAGTGCCAATGTTATCCTGTTATGAGTGAAACCTCTCATGTTTGCTTGCAGAAGCACGTTCATGCTTTCCAGTAACATCATAAACCAGGTGCTAGAGATAATACAGTAGAGGAAATACCAATTACTTGACACATGGTGTGTTTAACAATCCACCACTGAAATTGCTCACACTTGCATTTGAAATGGGAATGTATCACAGTAGAAAGACCTGTGTTCCCCTTTCTTCCTTTCTGCAGCTACCAGACGTTTTATTTCACACTGGTGTGAGATCCTGTAACATGAAGGTATTTCCTGGGGAAAGTAAGCAAGTATAAATGGGACAGAGGAGCATTGCTAAAAATATCTGCAACATCACAGATGTCTGGGTATAAGAGAACTGGTCAGATATTTTTGTGAAGAAAATAAATTCTTTAAATTATATATATATATGTATAATACATAATGGTCATTATATATATATATGTAAAGTCTCTTTTTCTTGATGACAGGACAATCAAGTTTGTGTTTGGCAAAGGCTGTGATTCCTGATTTTCTTTAACTGGATAAGCTGGCTATACTGCTAAAGGGCAGGTCCCTTCTGTCCCTGCCTAAAGCTGCTTGTTCCCTCTGGCTGGTTGGTGCAGAGCTCTGTGTACATGTGTGGCAAGACGGCTGACAGACCAAACCCCAGCTTTTCATGGAGTTACTCCTCAGCTGAAAGAGTTCCTTGATCAATCCTGTGACCAGAAAAACATCAGTGTCAACCCAGGGTGGGTGTGAGAGGGAGAGCCAGGCTGCCTGTTCCCACAAAGACAGATTTTGTGGACAAGCAGTGACTGCAGTCACAGCGTGAGACAGGGTTCTGCCTCTTCCAAACCTGAAACCTCTTCTCATCTCAGAGACAGCCTGAAGAGATAAAAGGCAAACACTGATACCCAGGGAAGTGCTGCCAACCCTGGGAAACACAATTTAGATATCACTTTAAATGTATTAAGATCTATTAAGAGATCCCACCTGGAAGACTGCATTCAGCTCTGGAACTACAACACAAGAAGGACATGGACCTGTTAGAGTGAGTCCAGAGAAGGCCATGCAAAATGTTCAAAGGGATGGAGAAACTCTCATATAAAGACTGGCTGAGCCTTCCAGTATCTAAAGGGGGCCTACAAGAGAGTTGGAGAAGGACTCTTCACAAGGGCATGCAGTGGAAGGACAAGGAATAATGGCTTTAAACTAGAAGAGGACAGGTTTAGATCAGACACTGGGAAGAATTAAGAAGTGAGGGTGATGAGACACTGGTACAGGTTGCCCAGAGAAGCTGTGAATGCCTCATCCCAGGAAGGTGCAGTTTATCTCAGTGTGGGCATGAAAATGTTGTTCTTCTCTGGTTAGAGGAAGATACAGTAGACATGAATTAGAAAAAGCAATACAGAGTTCTGCTTTCAAGGGGAAGGCACATTTATGACCCCAAGTATACTAGGGAGAAAAACCTATTGCAGAAATAATAGTACAACTCAATTCTATTTAAATCATTAAATTTTAAAACATCATGTCATGGTGTTAACAATAATAATTTTTAAAAGGATTTGTACAGTTTTTGAAGAACTCAAGGCAGATAAAAAGTTTAGAAATGCCCAATGTGCTTTTCAATGTTCTGTTTACCCATTCAGACCAAAATGCAAAACTCATTCTGTTTAAACCCTTGAATCTCATAATTCAGAAAGCCAGACACTTCATACTTCCATGTGCACTGTAAGACCTAATCTGTTCTGTAAGCTGTTCATGTTTTTTTCTTTACACTTTACAAATAAGAAGCCAGACAGCAACAGCTATGGCTATGTTTCCTGGCGAAGACAACAAAAACATGCTACAATTATTATAATGATATAATAATTACAATAATATATAAGATTATATAATTCCAGATGACTATACCTGGTTGCAGAGGTGCTAATGAATCTTTATTTGCTTCCCTCTAGAATTTCCTACGATCCCACGAGGTACCCCAAGTACATTCCCGAGGCGTACTGCCTGTGCAAAGGCTGCCTGATGGGGATCTTCGGCGAGGAGAGCCCGCACTTCCGCAGCACGCCGGTGTTCATGCCCACGGTCATCCTGCGCCGCACGCCCGCCTGCGCCGGCGGCCGCTACGTCTACACCGAGGATTACATCACCATCCCCGTGGGCTGCACCTGCGTCCCCGAGCAGGAAAAGGAGGCCGAGAGCGCCAATTCCAGCATAGACAAGCAAGAAGTGAAGTTGTTGGTGGGCCAGAACAAGCCCTCATCGGAATGAAGAATGTATTGAAAGTCATGTGTCAGTACTGGCCTCACATCATCACCTCACCACCTCAGGAAACTGCACTGCAGCAGCAAACACTCGCCCTCCTTTTCTGCTTACAGTTACTCCAGATACAAGATGGAAAGTCCACTCACTCAGATCATCAGAGATGGCAATTCATTCTACTTCTTTAGCTCATGTAAACTTGTTTAGTTCAATATTGCAAACTCCGAAGTAGCCTTTGTTTCTCCTTACAGCAGAACATCTTATCTTTGCTTATCCACAGTAAATATTAGAATATGATGCAACTGTAAGACATGGTAGCTATTACTATAGCAAGCTACTGGTTGTAGATATTTTTAAGGAATCTCTTACATTCTACTTTTAAGTGCCCTTATATAAAAAAATCACATAGCTGCCATACATGTGACAAAGATAATTTCCCAGGCTGGGAGAGCCTCCTTTTATACTGCCTAAACTCCAAGCTTTGCCGCTGAGCTGTTACCTCTTTCGCTAATTTATACACTACAGTAAGGAAACCTTTGCTGAGTTGGAGTAATTCATGAAGCAATATTCTATGCTCTTGCTATTTTTAAACTTGCCAAATTGCTAAGGGTGCAAAGGTGTTGGGAAAAAACATGCTAGAATATTGTAAAAATGCAGCAGAAGTTAGTTAGAAGTCTAACTACACAGAAAATATCCATTAGAAAAAACACAGTTTGGATCCCAAGAATTCTGTATTGAATTTCATCCATCACTGACTGCTTAACTTCTTTGTGATAAAACTGTGTTCCATGCAGCTGAAATGCCAAAACCTTTTTCGTTTTAGTAGAGGAGATTCCCCATTAAAAAGTAAGTACGAAGGATTGGCTTCTGCTCAGGTGTGCTGCAGGTGAATAAGCAGGCTAGGTCTTAACTTCAGATCTTACAAGAGGTCATCGAGTTGAGTCCCAGCCAACCCAAACTTGTTAAATCCAACTGATTTTTACAATTACTGTTACTCATTTCTCCTTATGCTAGATCACCTGCAAAAGCTGACGGGCAGCCATCCATCTGTGCAGCCTACTGCTGATGGAACTTGATGCAGGCCCTCACCAGAAACCCTGCACACACAAATCTTGCATTTCCAGAACAAGAGACCGAAGTTGACTCAGCTACTGAATGAGAATCAGGAATGACCAGGCACGCCTTGCACAAACATCATTCCTCAGAGGGCCACGCTCGCCAAAATGGATAAACCTCTGCATGCACAGCAGAGAATCTTTTACAGCAGAAGGATTGTGACTGCAATATCTTTACAGAATAAACATCATATGCAGCAATGTATCTGCTACATCATGAATCTCGAAATTGGCCTTAATTCATAGCAGGGAAAGCCTCTACACTTCATAAACACACTCTTCTTCGGAGTGTTGTTGGATGAAGGATGGAAAGACGACAAGCTAATCACAATTATGACAACTCCATGTCTTGGTGCATAATTATTGACTGTGCTCTCTCTGACTCAGTCTAGCATAACAGTATTTTTACAGTGAAATGTGTGAAACTTCTTACGAAGCCTAAAATAACTTTAAGAACTCCAGAAATTAATAAAGATTCCCATCACAATGTCAGATTGAAGTTTGTAGCTGTGTTTTTTGTGCAGATGCTTTTCCTCAATTCTCCTTGTCTTTAGATCTGTGCGTCCTCAGATTGTGATACTTCTATCTCAGCTGGATAAGGGAATCCTCAAAGGTGAGTTCAAAGATGGTCACAAAATATTTATATTACTCAGAGAACAGCTAACTGCCTGGCTGCTGCCAGCAATTATAGGTACTTACCTTTTCCCCAGAGAAAGTAAATACTTGTAGCAGTTACAACCTCTTTTCCTTCCTCCTCATGTGGAGGAACTTCTCACCCTCTGAGCAGAGAGAAATGGTAATCACAGGGGATCAAAAAGGGAGGCTGACCCACAAAATGGGAGAAACTCTGCACTAGGTGATGTTTGAGTAGCCTGATGCCTCCCAGTTTTACCATTACATTGTGAGGTTTTTCTCCACGTGTACACTTAAGGCAACGTGATGTTGAACTTTCAGACTCCACGGCATAGAAAACAGTCTTCACCCTAACAGGCATTAAAATTACCCCAAACAACAGCAAAATGTCCAACCACACAGCATTTAACATTTAGTAAATACCTAGAGGGGCTACCAGCTAAGTCTGTTCAAACACTGCACTCCAGCAGAACTCATTGTCTCCTCATGTCTCCTCACACTTTTGTTATACAAATTTGTCTGCAACAAATTAGTTATTAGAGCACCTGGATATATTTGCATGATGTGGAGAAAAAAAAATCTCTTTTTTTATTGCAACTCTCTTGTCCTCCAGACATAAAGTATGCACTCATTTTGAAGTTTTTCAAGTAACTAGAGCATGTTCAGGGAATTCCTGGGAAGTGCAACCTAAATCAGGTAAATGGAACATAATCAGTTTCTCCAATCCGGGACAGTAGATGCTTTAGCTTATAGAAAGCTTCAGAAACTGGATGACTGAAAGTACTTGAGAACTGCAGAACCTCCACGGATCAACCTCGATGGACCTCCTTCTCTCACACTGCAACAAGTGCAGAAAGCTTCCCATGGTTCAGGCATCTTTATGTTATTTTGTTCAGAAGCCCATTTTCTGTTCTTAGTCCTCCTTTTCCTCTGTGACAGACTTTTTAGCTGAGCCAATTTGCTTCCTGATCCAGCTTTCCAGTTAGGTGTCTCTTGAAAGCTGTTTATGTTTTAGCATGAGCAACTGTTTGATATTTTGTTAGTGAACAACTATTTGTTAATACTTAACATCAAGAGCTATTAGCTACACAAACACTTGCTGGCCTTCCAAATATCCTTCCATATATCCTTTCTCTCCACATTACTCATGTGGGAAAGGTTGAGTGTTAAATGTAGTTTGCATTTGTTTGGAATTGTTTTTTTTTTTAATGAGGTCATCACATCATGGATTTATATCAGTTTCACTTCAAATGTGGTGTGACATTTTCCAGCTTCCAGCCCTCTGGTTACAGCTGCTGCAGCCTTGCCTTTAATTTGCATGGGGAAGGGCGTTCATTGGAGTTGCTTCAAGGCTTCACAAACTGTTGACAGAAGGCAGACATGAAATGCCTCACTGAACCAACTCCAGGCTCAACAAATGCAAACAATTAAAAGCTAGAACTATCTGGCAGCTGCAGCTGATTTGAGAAAATCTTTTGTTGTGCCAGGAAAATCTTTTCCTTCAACAAGGTTGTCCCTGGAATACATTAGGAGACACAAAACACAGAACAATATCCTCGGTAAAGAGATTATTTTCTTGTCTGTAGTATCGCTTAAAGTACTTTGGAAAATTCCTATCATTCAGGAAGGCTGAGGGAAGCCTGAGATGCTAGTTTGGATTGCTTGCCAGTCATCACCTGAAGGTGTCTGTCTGAACAGGTGAAGATCTACAGCTACAGTATGGGGGAACATAAACAGGAAAGCAGCAGGAGGAAAAGGGAAATAGGCTGTGACGTGCTCAGAAAGTATAAACACCCATTAATCTTGCTGGGACTAGGGAACAGCCACAACTGCCTGGACTAGGGTAGTTAAAGAGGCTGTAGCACAGATGAAAGTGCAGTCATAAATGCCCCTGGAAGAGCAGCGTGGTGCTGACACTTCACTACAGTCTGTTCCAATAGGAAGTCCATCCATGCAACACCCCTGGTAAAGTCAGTCACTGCTTGACACTGATATTTGTATTCACAATCCTGTTACGGAACGAAAGAGGGCTTTGCTGTCACATACTATTTCTTAAAATTACCACACTGGCACAAACCAAAAATCCTCTGGATTTTTGTGACTTGTACCCTTCTCAGAAACAGCTACTTCCCTGGAATCCAGTATGACAAAAATAGTTTACCTCCTGTCACTGATGAAGGCTGTAAATGCCACTAGTCAAGCTCTGCTTGGGCAGGAAGCTGGTGGCAAACAGGCTGCTGTGCTGAGTGCTGCATCTGCACAGATTTTCCTAAACCCTCAGTTCCATAACTATGCATCTTCACAGTGCCCTTCTCAAAGTGGTCTGACCTACACATGAGAAGCAATAGTGATTTTCTTGGAAGGGAAATTCTTAGTAAAACTGAATGGTGCATTTTTATCTTTTTAAGAAATATCTCTGATGAAGTTAGCAAAGCTGACTTTTAGCTCTGCTATGGAGAGCCCAATAATACACATTTACCAAAATGAAACGAGCAAAGCAGCAAAATAGGTGAGGCTTCAATTTGAACAGCACATTCTAATTTGGTTGAGTGGCAGGGAAACAGTACTATCCCTTCTGGATGGGACATTCATACCTGTCCCAGTTGAAGCCTCTATGGAGTTAAAAACAAAGTTTCAGGAGTTATTTCATTTTCTCCATCTGCTTGGTGGGCTAGACGCTGAGGCAATAAACCAGTTTAAAGCACAGATTAGTGCCAACGGCTATACAGTTACCATTCTGGTTTGCTTTATTTTCAAATCGTCTGCATAAAAGTGATGGTGTAACCTCCCAGAAACCAACAAAACCCAGCTGTATTTCACCTGTGGACAGGAATTTTCAGGGGAGTTCTGGCTCAGCAGTAAGGATGGCATCTGCTTTGAAAGGCAAGACTGCATGGGCCCGAGGCTCGCAGAGCAGAAAGGAGAGGCCGGTGACGGCTCTCCCGGCGAGCGCTTCCCCTGCTGCACTTCCCTTGCTTAAACACCACCTGTGACCAGCCTGACAGAAACCAAGGTGTGTGAAAGAGGAAGAAAACTGTTCCATGGGACCCAGGAACACCTCGTGCAGGGAGGAACCAGCAGGTACAAAATGTGAGGAGGGAAAAGCCCTAGGCAGCAAACAGATCTCTTGGAAAATGAGGAGGAGAGCTACAGTGGCTTGGCTGGGTATTTATGAATCACTGCTGTGTCCAGCTCAGACAGCATCATTCTCTGAGCACCTCTCTGAGAGAGGATTATAATCCATCTATATTATTCCTGCTCAGCTGTTTACTCCACCAGATGAGAAAATCTGTATCCAAACAGCAGAAACATGAGTATTATCACTGCCTTATAAAAAGTCCGTCTCACAAGCTTAATTAGGTTTATTCCCACCACAAAACAAATTTAGTACTTGATTTTATGTGATTCATTTTGTAGATGCAGCATTTCCGTTAACCTTTACACCATAGGATATACAAAGACAAGTGCTCCTATTTTGTACAGTGATTTTAGAGATTATAAAAGTGTTGAGTACTTTGAAATTTATGAACTAACTTCCACCCAAAAATACTTCAGTATTTTTGGGTGGAAGTTAGTTCATAAGAGATCAGTCAAAAGAAGTTAGTTCATAAGAGATCAGTCAAAACTGGCTTTAAAATTCCCAGTTATCAAAAATCTCTACTTACGCAAAGTTTTTCCAATGTATCACCTATTTTGACTGAAATAATAGTCCAAACCTTGAATACAATGTTAGAACATTTTTCTCTTTGAAACAGTGGGAGTTTATCAGTATGTTTTTCCTCAGTGGCCTTGGAAGATTCAATGATTTTTAAGATGCTTCTATTCTACTGCTCTGCTGCTGTCTGTGGAATAGGAGAAAAAGATAAATCCAGGCAACTGAAACAAAGCCATAACCATTCTTGTAACTATAAACTTGACATATCTGTAGATCCTCTTTAGTTTGATATTGAAATTATTAAAAAGGAGGCACTATATTTAATCAGAGTCATTATGATTCAAGATTTAAGGGACATGTACAGATCACATTACTACAGAAGTATCAAGCTCTTTGGCAATGATGATTCTGATGCCTGCAAGGCAAACACCTATGTGTTGTTATAAGCTAAAATCACTTCAAAGAGGTCACTGATGCATTCTCAAATGCTAAAAGCTACCAGTTAAAATGAAACGAACAGAGAAGTTCCCATTATCCAGCACTTGCATTGCTTGGTCTGCATTTGCCTAATACGAAACACAGTAAGTGCAAATGCTTACTCATTTAAAAGAGAGGCTATCACACTGTGTTGATTCCAGCTATCCCAGAAAACAGTACTCGGAGCCAAGTATTTCAGCCCTGAGAAATGTGGTGTAACTGATAAAAAACAGAAAGAAGCTTGATTGAAAACGCTGTAGATTTGTAGATGATCTTAAGAGATCAGTCCAGTCCAGAAGCATAGTTCACGTAACATCGAAATTCATTGGCTAAATTTCGTGAGTGTTTTGGAATAAACTTGCACATCTTCACACCAAGATGCTTTGCAGCCTGTTCCTCCATGACTGCACCTGCAGCAAAAATAATGGGGATTCAATAAGAAAAAACAGTAACAGAATGTTTGAGGTTTTTTAATAGCTCCTCCCAAAAGCATATGTAGAGAGCCTGTTTTTTTTAAGGAAGGCAGAATTAAAGCAGCTACACTCTCAGCCTTCCTTAACAACAGAATCTGTTGGGAAACTTAAAATAAATCTAGAAGAATGGAAGTCATCCCAAGGAAATGAATGTCCAAGAAATTTCATAAAAAATAATTAGAGGGTATCAGTGCCCTTTTTACAGAAAACAAACTTGAACTCAGTCTTCTTGTTAAATTCCAAGGAAGTTACATGATAGGGAGCCATGGGAAATGCAAACAGATTGCATCCACTCTTTCACTTACATAAACCACGGTGTGGTGTTTGCAGCTACACACTGAGAAATCACTGCTTTGAGTAGTAAAGCAGTAAAGGACCACCTATCTACTCTAGGGAAAAACTTTGAGAACCACCCTTGTGTGAGACTGCCATGAGCACTAACCAAGGAGCAGGTTCTCTATGGCCACATAATTTTAATTTTTCTTTATTTTGCCTGCTTGGTTTCCTTCCCTCAAGTTGTATATACAGAGGGATTTTGTCCTTTGCTTTTTGGAAAGGTTTCCTGGTTGTCTTCAGGTAACAATACATTAATAACAATACAGTTTAAGAAAAGCCATGACTTGGGCAGATACCCATCACTTCTCAAACCAGCAAGTGCATCTTCCTAAAGAAGGACCTACAAGTACAGATACCTAATTATCTGGTTTCTGCTTTTATCACTGGTTTTAAATTCCTCTTGCTGTAATTCAGCCTAAGACATAAACAGTAACTTGCACCTGTGTTTGCCATTCCCAGATTTCAATCACTGCAATTATAGAGAGTGGCTCCTCTACAAGAAAAATGGTATTTCTGGAATTTTGCTGGATGATCTTATAATTCTTCAAAAATTCAGTAAAATTCCTAATGCCATAGGAAGAAAGTATTGACTTGAACCATTCAAACCAACTTGCCTTCTGTTTAAAATAAAGGTTGAAGTCAAGTACTTAAGTAAAAAACTTTGGATACATATTCCTTCTTAAATTGATGATAATTCAGCATTATTGAGTTAATATTTGTCTCATGGAAGTTTGTCATTAGAAAGAGAGAAAAAGGTACTTAAGGGGACCTAATATTTTTATTAGTTATACCTGTGCAAAGCAGAATCTTTTCTTTTGTTAGATATTTGATGGTCTCTGCAGTTTTTTGAAGACATTCCTCAGACAGATAGGGTGGATCTGCTATTACAATGTCAAAACTGTGTGGCAGGAGATTTTCAGGTAAGTCCAAAGGGTGGTTGTAATCATAGAAGATAAATTCTTCTCCATACACAGAAAACCTTCTGTCATACTCCAGTATACACACAGAAAAATCTTCACCATCCTGCTCTTTCAGTTTTTGGTACACACTTGGTGCACTAACACATGCTATCCTGAAAAAACACACAGTAACTTAAAATTGTCATTTTAAAAGGCAAACAACAGCAACAAAACTCTACAGCAGTCCTCAGAGAGGCTTTGGGAAAACATTTTAAACATTAGTCTTAAAAATGTATTATTCCTCCATTCTAACAATTAATTATTTAAGTAACAAATTCTTAAGTATGAAAGTCATTACCTGTTTAACCCCATGATACATTAAGATCTCAAGCTTAACTACAGAGAAAGTCTTGTTTCAGAAGAGCAAGAAAGTACACTCAAAAACTGAAAAATTACTGTTTATAGAAGCAGGAAGAAATCAAAGATTTTTCCATCTGTTCTACAGAAACATAATATAAAAAGCAAGAAAGTAATAACTAAGTCAATAATATGCTCTGAAGCTCTCTGTATTTCTCAAAAAACTAAAAAGATTCATAGTAAAGTTTCACAAGGCACAGCCTACAACATTCAATGACATGATAAACAGGAAGATCAGTATAAAGTATTAACTAAATAACAACAAAGCAGTTCGGCAGTATTTCAATTGAACAAAACTGAAGTACAATGAGTAATGAATTAAACTGCATACTCTTTTCTACATATCAGAAACAAAATATTTGCAGAAAAGACAGGGTAAATCTACAACACAGTTATTAAAACCTACCTGCCACCTTTTCCAGCTGCCAGAACTGCTTCCTTAGCCAAGCACGATGCAGTTTCATCACTGTACCAAAACTGGCTCAGTTGCTGAGAAAAACAATGCACAATTACAAACAACATCAAATCTTCTGGCTGTGCTATGCCAAGTTACGTGTGGTGAGCCACAACTGAAGAAAAACACAGTCCACAGCAACTTCTCAGTTCACAAAACTGTAAAGCTGGAAAGGTGACTCTTTTCCTGACAGTCTTCCTACTTCTGTAATCCAGTGATATGCAGCACGTACCTTACACCCTGTGTTTCCAAAGCATGACCTGCACTATCAGGAAAACCAAGTAATCCAACCACTGACACGGTATTTCAAAGTCTATGTGCAGATGCACATTATTGATGCACTCTTAAACTGAGTTACTTCAGCAGACAAGGGGAAAAGGACCTTGAAAAGTGACAGTATAGGAAGGAAGAAAAGGATAAAAAAAAGAAATCAGAATGGATCAGAAAAAGGAAGACCAAAAAAAACCCAAGCCAGAGACAAATCAGAAGTCAGTCTGCCACAACTAAAAACAAGCAGCAAAACAGCCATCCACAAAAATAAAGAAATAAAACACTAAAAAATAAAGATGTGAAAGGAAAGATCACGTGGTCTTGTTACACTATGTTTGTCTCAGATTCAAGGAAGAATCTTCACTACTATCACATACCAGGCTGGAGTTAAAATTTCCAGATGGGACAGATGCTTCTGTTAGCAGCTTTATTCCCTCTCCATGTATTTTCAGTTTGTACCCCCATGCACATGCAGAGCAAACAACTATACTCAGATTTAATACTAAAGCAAATCTCCCTACAGTGTTGCTGTCCATTAATAGGAATATCTTGAGTGTTCCCCTCTTTAATTTCATTTCTTTATCCCGCCACAAAAGAAACTCAGTCAGGGCTACTCCTCTATCTGTTCCTCATTCACTGAAATTTATAGTTTCTTACCCAATCTTCTTCTATTGAGCCAATGGAATATTGATTAAAACCTTGGGAGGTCTTCATGCCCTCTCTCTGCTGCTGTTCCAAATAGAACTCCTGGAGGGCAGCCAACGTATGAGATGAAAGCTGGGGAACATCATCATCATCGTCCATTTTCTTAAGTGTCAACAAGAAAAAAGAAATTGATTAAATTAACCCTTTCCAATGGGGAAAATTTTTTGTAATAGCATAATCTTGTGAGCTAAAACAACTTCCACCAAGAATGCAGCTAACTAGCAAAAGCTCCTAACAAAAGAAAACTTTCACCCTCTACTTAAGCGCTCTTAAATCAGTGAGAGGCCAACTACAAATAACAAGTCTCCACAGAGAATTCAGGAAGAGCAGCAACACTGTTCCCTTTGTATGCACCATGGATTTGGCTTGTGCTCTTACAGGGAAGTTGGCATTACAATTCTTGGTTTCCTGTGGATCTGGAAAATCCTATAGAAAATATTCCCTTCTTTCCTAGAAATAATGATAGCTATTGGTCATTCCTTCCCATGTTCAAAAGCCACACAATTTTGACTCCAAATGAAATAAATCAGCACTCTAGCTCAGCATCACCTGGTTTTAACTTCCATGCCATAAAAAGATTCCTCTAAATGCCACAAATCTACAAAGGAAAAAAAAAAAGGCAGTCAAGGAGCTCCAACAAGACATGGTAATGGATCAGTGGAAAAATACAGCCATTTTCAGAAAGCTCCTGAAGTGGGCTCTCCCACGCAGTATCCCTGAGACCTTTGACCCCAGGCAGCGCAGCAGCCTCTCCAAGGGAACGGTGCCACCTCGTGGAACAGAGGTGCTGGAAAGGACTCAGCACGTGAAAAGTACTGGAGAAAACGAAGAAAGATTCTTCTCTCAAGAAACCCATTCTCCCTGCACCGTGCCTAAGGACCAGCACAGGGCTGGTTAACAGAGCCTGGAGACAGGACAAGCCTGCATCAGGCAGAAGGCACCGAGATCCGCCGGCCACTTGAACAGCGAGGGCATGTTCTCAGTGATTTCAAGTGGAGCTGCCCACGATTTTTCTTCTCCTCGTTCCCTGCATTACAAGGAGAGCCCCAGAACTAGGAGTCTCCTCCCCTTCCGCCCTTCCTTCTGCTCTAGCAGAGCTTTCAATATGAAATTTCCTGAAACAGCTTCTTCCTGCTTGTAGGAAAAATGGTATCTTGTCCTGGCACTGTGAGATAACTCTTCCATTCCTCTGACACCTAAGGAAAGCTCTGATCTGCAAAGCCTGGCTTTTCCAGAGTATCATTTATTGACTTGCTGGCTTCTCAGGCCAGGCTGGCCAAACAGGGAATTGCTCACAGCCCAAAGACTCACCTATGGCATTAGCCTCACACAAGAGAATTCCAGAGTTAAGCTACTTAACAAAACCAAAATCATTATTTTCCCTCTAGCTTTTCACTGAACAAAACACAAATGGTTTAAGAATATTTACATTATTACATTATGTACTATTTAAAGTTATTTAAATATAATAAATATATTACATGTATTTACATAATTATTTATTATAAAAAGGACTGTATGTCCAGATGGATAACACAGTTTCTAGGCACAATACTCAAACAGTACAGAACATTATGAACCATTTTAGGTCCTGTACAACAGTTTATTTTTGTTAGGACATGGTAGAAATTTACAATCACTCCTTACCTCACAATATTTTTTTTATTAACTGAACAATACAGAGAATAATCTGGTTTGCTGTTACCGCCTAAGCAAGAACACATCTATGCTTTGACACTAAGAAACTGAAATAGGTGCAAAGTTTCAGTTTTTAAGTCAAAAGTTGAAAATGTTTGATCTTCTGTTCAGTGAGCCCACACTGGCATTTGCAAGGACTAAATCTATGCCCATCAAACAAAAACCTCACAGATAAAGTTGCTGATGAAGAATTTGCCATTGTTTCAAAAGATAAAAGCCATATTGCCACAGACATCTTTTATCAATCAATAATTCTTTAGTTGATTTTTAATAGCCTTCCTTTTGGTTTGTAAATTGAAGCCTCAGGAACCAAAAAGTAATTAACTGTGAGGTTTTGCAAGGAGAGGTAACTCAGAACATATGTCAGAAAGATTATGTACATCTATCACAAATGCCTCCAAAATTCAATATATTTTTCTGAATGCATATACTGACTCAGGTTATTAGCATGAAGACATTCTCGTGCTTCAGAACTACATCAGAAAACTCTTAAAGTGAGTTTATGTGTACAAGACTTGTAAATTCCTTCAAGGGAGACAGTTCTACTGTTTGAAACCCTTTCATTATCCCTTCCAGAAAGTTCACTGCTCTCAAGTCCAGAGGCAACTCCGGAAGTTCTGCAGGAGGATGAGAAGCACAGAAACCCACAGTGCCTCTGGCACTTACAGAACCTTTCCACTCTTAATTCCCAAGGCCCCTGAGGCTCCAGCTGACCAATCCCTGCTTGCCCCAGGCCCTGGGTCCCTCCACACGCAGACCATGCTCTGTCCTCACAGTTGCTCTCTGAAAGCCACACAGGGGGAATCAATCTCCAAGAACAGCTCAAGAACACTGTGTAAGGTTTAGAAAAGTGAGACTCACAGTGAAGTTCATCTAAAGGAAAACACCAGAAAAGGAGGTAAATCCCCTCAGATAGTGTGGAACAGGAACCAGGCAGGGCTGTGCTCATAGGGTAAATTGGCAAATTTGAACACTGGTCCCTATAGGGCCAGATCTACCCATAAACCAGGGAAAACAAGGTGACAAATTACACCATGTGCAGCAGGTAGGATGAAGGGGTGGAGGTCCCTGCAGACTCCTTAGCCCCTTCCCCTGTGCACAGCTCAATCTCTCTCTAATTAGCTGATGCACTGTTCAGGCAAATGTTATCACTACAGACTGAATGGTCTCCAAAGAAAAGAAAAAATAAATTAAGAGAGATAAGAGCACACAGGAGACTTCAAGGCCTTGTCCACACAAGAATGGTGTATGCATTTAACAGTAGTTTCTGGTGGTCACGTACAAAAAGTCTGTTTTTATATAGCCAGATTCTAAAACAGAGGAAAAAAATACTCAAAGTTAGAAGAAACACTACGGAAAAATGAACAGTCTTTGGTCCCCAGTATATTTATTTCACCTGTAGCTATGACCATGTGGAAAACAGGTGATAAGGAAACAGTGGGAAAGACTGCTAAAAAGCCGCGGAATAGAGATACAACTGGAAAGCCATGCTCTTCATCACTGGGAAGGAGGAAGAAGAGGACAGTATTAGCCCTTTAGATCTTTTACCAAGAACATAAAAAGCACTTGTGCAACTTCAGAAAAGATCTTATTCTAAGAGTAACCTTGATCAAAAGACAGAGAGCATGAAATTTAGTTAAATCTAATTGTCTGCATTATTTTCCAAGCTACCCAAGTCAGGTCTTTGAGACAAGCAGCTCATCATTCGTGCTGTTTGTAGCACACACCAAGAAAGGCTGGCCAGTGGTGACACTGGTGCCCTGGAAGAGGCTTCAACCACCTGCCTGGAGGTAGAGAAGTTCTCATATGATAGACTGGAAAGCTACTAAATGTCTGGACTTATGCCCGGATACCTCAAAATCTGGAATTTCACAGTGTGTCAAAGTGACACAGAAAGTTCATTGAAGAGAAGCTCTCAAGAGGATTACCAAATACGCAGAAACTGCACTGGATCAGCAGAGTCGTGAGGCCTGGTGAATACTTCAAGCAAAAGGAAAATTTGATCTGTCCCACCTCCCTTCCCATCCTTTTCAGTAAGCACGGCGGGCTCAGGCAGAGCTCGGGACCGCCGGTCCCCCCTACACGTGGCTGACGGGACACGGGCGTTTCCCGGAGAAGGCCCTTTCCTGCTGCTCCCCCGCGTGTATCGCTTCCAGGGCCCCCCGCCGCCACACAGAACCCCGGGGGGCACGGGGTGACCCCGGCCAGCCCATCCGCGCCTCGGCCGCCATCGCCCGCGGGGGGCAGCGGGGTCGGGCAGTGACGGGTCGATGATGGGACGGTGATGGGGCAATGACGGGTCGGTGATGGGGCCGTGAGGGGGCAGTGACGGGGCGGTGATGGGGCGGTGATGGGGCAGTGACGGGTCGGTGATGGGGCGGTGAGGGGGCAGTGACGGGTCGGTG